>CAKOES020000327.1:0-25000 GCA_933207985.1 Pelobates cultripes
CCATAAGGCCCACTCATAAGTCCACTTATATGTTCCACCCACCCATGAGTTAGCTCACAGGGAGTGGAGTGTGTAGGGGATGTGTTATGTGTTATTGTAGAGGATCTAATATGTGTGCTTATGGTATGTAGTGTATAGGGATACCAGTTTGTGCAGGTGATGCAGTGTGTTTGTGTGTAGTGGAAGCAGTGTGTATTTGTGTATAGGGATGTATTGTGTGTTTCTGGTTGTGTGTAAGGGATGCATTGTGTGAATCTGTGTTTGTATGCATAAGGGATGCAAGGTGTGTGTCTGTATGTGTGTGCATGAGATGCATTGTGTTTCTGTGTGTATGTAAGAAAAGAAGTGTGTGTGTTTGCATGCGTGTGTAAGGGTTTGCATTGTCTGTTTCTGTGTATGTGTGCAAAGGATGCATTGTCTTTGTGTGTAAGGGTTGCATTGTGTGTGTTTCTCTGTGTGTAAGGGAAGCATGTTGTGTTTCTGTGTATGTATAGGGATGCATTGTGTGTGTGTGCGCGCGTAGTGTGAAAGAGTTCCCTGTCTTGGCCCCTGTCCTATAGAGCTGCCCCTTCTTCTTATTCCCCCCCTCCCCTCTTCTTATTCCCCCCCTCTTCTTATTTCCCCCTCCCCTTTTTATTCCCTCCATCCCCTCTTCTTATTCCCCCCTCCCCTCTTCTTACTCCCCGCCCTCCACTCTTCTTATTCCCCCCTCATCTTATTCCCCCCCCTCTTTTTATTCCCCCCTCCCCTCTTCTTATCCTCCCTCCCCCTCTAATTATTTCCCCCCTCCCCTCATCTTATTCCCCCCCTCTTCTTATTCCCCTCCCCCTCCTCTTTTTATTTCCCCCCCACTCCCCTCATCTTGTTCCCCCTCCCTCTTCTTATCCCCCCACTCCCTCTTCTTATTTCCCCCACTCCCCTCTTCTTGTTCCCCCCCCCCTCCCCTCTTCTTATTCCCCCTCTTTTTATTTCCCCCTCCTCATTTCCCTCCCTCCCCTCTTCTTATTCCCCCCCTCTTCTTATTCCCCCTCCCTCTTCTTATTTTCCCCCCCCCCTCTTTTATTTCCCCCCCCTCTTTTTATTCCCCCCTCCTCCCTCTCTTTGCTTACCCCCTCCTGTAGTGGCAGGCTGCACTCGGTCCTTGGTGGCCGGAGTGATAGGAAGGTGCACACTCAGTGTGCACCTTCCTATCACTCCGGCCGGCCGGCCACCGCGGACCGGAGTGCAGCTCGGCCACGCTACAGGGGAGGGAGGGGAGGGGAGAAGCTGCAGCCGCCTGAGGCTCTTCACAGAGCGCTCAGGCGGTTGCAGTATTTAAAGGGCCGGCCCCAGGTGCCGAGGGCCCACCGGGAAATTTCCCGGTATCCCGGTGGGCCAGTCCGGCCCTGCCTTAAGGGGTTAAACGAGTGCATTGTACAGCTGTACCTTATTTTTAAGATTGTGGTACATTATGCGTTTGTGCTTTTGCTAGGAAGCATTTAAGCTGTTTTGCATTTAAGCTGTGTGACATTTAAAACTATTTCATTTAAATTTGCATTTAATACTGTTGCATGTAATACCGCAAGTCATTGGAAACCACAGTACATTTGGAAAACTGGAGTGCATTGGAAAACTGCAGTGCATTTGAAGACTGATATATTTTAAAAACTGTTACATTTTGGAAACTGTTAGATTTGAAAAATGTTACCTTTTATACCTTGAGGCCTTTAGACTGTGGTGCCTTTAAACTTTGACTGTTTGCACATGGTTGCCTTTTAAACTTCTTTGCAGGCACTTTTATTTTCTATTTTGCTTCCCCCTCGGTCCCAGTGATTTATTCCCGGTTCCCTGGGTGTTTAGGGGCCATGTAGGCTTCAGACAGAGTCCTCTCCCTGGTCTCTAAACAGCAAACACACTCGGAATAGGCCCACATGTGTGCAGTTTGTGTCTTATTGGGCCTAATACAGATGACTTGCATTGTGGGAATACAAGTTGTGGCAGCCATCTTGGATAAGGGCAATTGCCAGAAAGTGCCTAAAATAAAGGGAAAATTACAGTAAACATACCACACTTATTTGGTAAGTACTTACAGGGTCTCCAGACATGGATAAGTGCTGTCTTTAGCCTGTTTTAAAGCGGTTTCGCTGGTTTCTTATAGAATTTAACAGTGCACATTTTTCTTAATACTTTACCACAGGTAATATTTAGTTATTATTATTTGTCAGGTGTCTGATTCTTCACCAGGATCTGGTTATGAGGAGAAAACAGTGGATGGAATCAGTTATGTACTGACTTCCTCCAGAAGGTTGTCGCTTCAGCGTGACCTATCACTGTGCAGCCACATGACAGGCGGGCAGGGCTTACAAAGTAAGTTCCAGAGGCCTTAGGGGTAAGAAAAGAGGCCAGGCTTTAACCTGTGGAGGAAGTTATTTCCAACCCCAGAACTACACCACCTAAGTTGCACACTTATGGATCATAGGTGGACGCAGACCTGTCCAAAATTTTACGCCTACCATTGCAGGAGGCCAACCAGCTGTGATTTCCGCTGCTGTTTCTACAAACATGAAATATGTGATTAAAGATCTAAAGGCTACTATGGAGCGAGATATTAAAAGCCAAGATTGAAGAGGCAGTCTGAAGTCTTCAGGTTACAACTGACTTCTTCACAGAAACTTCCCTAGATGTAACTAGGATATCCTTTGGATCAAATGGCTTTATCTATAGCAGCTAAGAAAGCATTATGGTTCTGTTTCTGGGATGATGACTCATCCTCCAAGTCTGCCATCTACACCATTCTATTTGAAGGGGTGGTGCTGTTTGGGAAAACTTTGGATAATTCCATTGAAAAGGTGAATGAGGGCTGCGAGATATTGGTACCTTAGGATGGAAGTTCCAAGGATCCCAGCTCCTCATAGTCTGACCGGAGAACCTCCAGTGACCAGTATTTCTGAGATACAGGGAGCTACTGGCCCTGCAGGGAATACTCCAGAGGTAACTCATGGCAGTTGCTAAACCTGCCTTTCAAGGTTCTAATGGAGCTAGAACGCAGTTGTTTTGCTCTTCAGCAATGAAAATATCTCCTCCAGTACTAGGAGCCTCATTTTTCTGATCACACATACCTGGGCTCATCATACTCTGGAGGCTTGAGTGGTATCCATGGTCCAGATTCATATAGACTGGAGTTTTTTCTTAACGGGCACAGGAGTCTCCATACCAACAGTATTAAGACCAATGAACCCAAAGGCAAAGCACTGAAGGAAGAAGCCTTCTGGACGAAGAGGTGATTTTCTTCTTTTTTTTTAGGTCCCTGAACAAGAGCAGTTCCAGGGACAAGTTTCGCCTCTCTTCTGGTGCTAAGAGGAAAAGCACATGAAAGCCTACACTGGACCTAAGAGGGGCCGACAAGAGGCTGAATGTTAGAGTCTTTGGGATGGAGTCAATCAGATCCATATCTCAAGCAATCTGGAAGGATTATTTCCTTACCTCTATATATCTCAAGGATGCTTACTTTCAGTCCAATCTGCAGAGATCTTCGGCATTAGCTCAGAAGAGAACTTCCATGTTAGTGCCTTACCATTTGGCCTCAATGTGGCCCCAAGAATCTTTCTATGTGCTTATAATGTTATTGAGAGTCCAGAACTCCACCTGGTTCCATTATCTGGAGGATCTACTTCTGATAGCCTTAGACCCTCAGAAGGCAGGCACACATAGGTATATAGTTCTTTCATAACTCCTAAAGTTTGGCTGCTTGATGAATATCAAGAAAAGCAGTTTCAGACGAGCTCAGTGGATGACATCCATGAGTGGAAAATTCTAGGCTCTGCTTTTCCCTATCTCGGGAACAGTTCCACAGATTGTAAAGGTTTTCTCTCCCAGTTTCTTCATTTCTGCCTGGTAACAGCAAGAAAATAGATGCAACTACTAGGGATCCTGGCTTCCATCAGCAGACTTGTCAGATGGGTCCAATGGCATCTCTGGATTCCTTACAGATCTTTCCTATCTTGGTCTAACAAGAGAAAGATTATTGGAGCCAGCCACTTACTATGTCCCCATCAGTGGAGTTGCACCTTACCCTGGCAGCTGAAAGAGGGATTAGATCTCTGAGTTTCCATTGAACAGAACCTCATTGGTCAATTATTAGCTCGAATTCCAGTTTTTATAAGATTGGTTGCACAGTGTTTGGACCATGTTGCACAATATTTCCATTCATTTGTATGGAATTAAGAGTCATTTTCAAGGCTCTTCTTCACTTCAGAGGCTTGCTGAAGAACGAGTGGGTCCAAATTTGCTCAAATATCAATGCAACTGTATCCTATATCTACCAAGATGGGTCTCACAGATATGTATTGATGGAATTCCAGCCCATAATGATCAGGGCACAGAAGAACAACCAGTGGCTCAGAATAACATGGCTGTTTGCTGGAGCCGAATAACTGTGGACAAGGTGGATTGGCAACCATGTCGTGACATATCCTCGTGGTTGACGCAGATTGTCTGATACCCTACATAGATCTGATGGCCATTTCTTGGAACTACCAGGTCCAGAAGTATTTTTTTACATGCTAGGACCAGAATGCTTAGGTTCAGGATACACTGGCTTAAATTTAGAATTTTAGTATGATGTACATATTTTCCTGTTTTCGACCTTCTTAAAAAGGCAATGCAAAAGGTGACAGTGGAAGACCGTGTCGACTCTAATTCTTATGATGAATAAGATTATTCTGGAACCTCCAAGGGAAATTCCTGTACGTCCAGACCTATTACAAGGCCCTATGACACACCAGGATCCTCAAGTTCTGGTGTTGATGCAGGAGTCCATATTAGTATAGGCATCCCTGAGACGGTCATTGAGATCCTCTTACAATCCTATACAGGCTTTTGTCTGTTAGAATTCCTCCTCGTTCAGGCCTTGAAAGGTTCTGTGTTATAACACTCTAGAGGAACACTTAGCTGCACTTTGCTTCATATAGGCATTGATTGAAATCATGCCTCCACTGAGTGTGGTGAAGCCAATATGTGATGTACCAATGGTCACACGGGCCCTGACTGAACCATTATTCGAACCTCTAGTAGGAGCTTCCATGGTGGTAGCACAGAAAGTGCTGGTGGCTGGTACCCCAGCAAGAAAAATGGGTGAACTCCAGGCTTGATCCTGTGAACCCCCTTTCACTACTTTTCAATGGATATGGTCGTCTTGCATTTGGCACCTGAAGATCCTGCCTATGGTGAATGCTTATCTATGTCATTCTCTACCTGTACTGAAGGGTACCGATTGAGCGTTGATGCCCCTGGTGCTTTGCTTCATGTAAGCAACAATTGAACTCAAGCCTCCGCTGAGGGTGTTGAAACCAATAGGTGACGTACCACTGGTCTCACAGCCTCTGACTGAACTTCTAGCAGGAGCTTCCATGATGTTAGTCCAGATGTTGCTGGTGACTGGTACCTATGCAGGGTGAATGTGTGCACTTGCTGCACTTTGCTTCATATAGGCATTGATTGAAATCATGCCTCCACTGAGTGTGGTGAAGCCAATATGTGACGTACCACTGGTCTCACGGGCCCTGACTGAACCATTATTCGAACCTCTAGAAGGAGCTTCCATGGTGGTAGCACAGAAAGTGCTGGTGGCTGGTACCCCAGCAAGGGAAATGGGTGAACTCCAGGCTTGATCCTGTGTACCCCCATTCACTGAATTTCAGCAGGATATGGTTGTCTTGCATGTAGCACCAGTGATCGTGCCTAACGTGAGAGCCTTTCAATGCCGTTCTCTACCTGTAGCAAAGGATTTGGGGCATTCTCCACTAGTGCTGTTACAGCATCTCGTGGGCTTCCATGGCAATGGTCTCTGCTGAAACTTTGTAAAGTTGGCATTTGAACTAGTTTGTCCTGCATTACATATTGAACATTGAAGCAATTAATGAGGCACAATTTGGATGTCACGTCCGTTCTCTACCTGTGCTAGAGGGTATCAGGGCACTCTCCTCTCATGCTGTTGCAGCATCATGGGTTTCCATGGCAATGGCTTCTGCTGACACTTTTTGTAAGCTAGCATTTGAACCTCTTTTAGACACGTTTGTCTGGCATTTCATACTATTCGTTAAAACAGTCTATGATGCACAATTTGGTACTCAAGTACTTAACTCAGTTCATTCTTCTATCTATGTTGAATTATTCTGATAATTTGATTGGCTATTCTGTCCCTCCCTTTGTAAGCTTGGGTATTCCCCATGTGTATATGCTGCCATGATTAGCCAGGAAAGTGGAAAATTTATTCATACTTACCGTAATTTTCTTTTCCTGGCTATTATTCTTGGCAGCATATACTTCCCACCCATTAATGTCTCTATTTATGTACTGTAGAGCTTGTAAACTGACTGAGGACCTTAGGGATGGAGCCTCCTTTTAAAACCTTGGTGGGTTTCCTGTCCTATCGGCTGTAGGGGAGGAGCTAACCCATGTGTATATGCTGCCATGAATAATAGCCAGGAAAAGAAAATTACGGTAAGTATGAATACATTTTCCACTATCTTATATATAACGTCATACTAAGTGTATTTTTTATTAATTAATACATATATTAAAATAAAAAAACACTTAGAGTAAAATTACACACGTATACACATAATAAAAATAATAACTATATATATTGTGTGTGTGTATATATATATATATATATTATAAAAAATAAATAATAATTTTAACAAATAATAATAATAAAAAATAATATATATATATATATATATATATGTCATTTTGTTCTCACTGTATTTTGATATTAATATACATATATTTATATCAAAATACACTTAGCATGAAATATTATATATATATATATATATATATATATATATATATATATATATATATATATATATATATATGTATATCCCCTTAATGACGGTGGATGTATTACATACGTCCAACAAAAAAACGGTCGTTAAGGACCGTGGACGTACCTAGTACGACTGCAACAAATTGGAGCCCTGGACTTTAATTATGTATATATCTATGTATATATAAATAAATAATAATATGAAATATACATATGTCCATATACATAATTATATTAATAATTTCATAAATACACACGTAGACTTCAAGTATATAAATGTGTATACATATTTAAATTCTAAGTGCATATTTATGTAATATTTTTACATAACTAAGTAATTTTATTGATTGCAATTTGGGGGACCTGCCTGACAACCCAGGCCAAAAGTCTAGAGAATTTAATTTGCTAGCACTATATTTAAACCTGTAACTGTCTATGACACCATAAAACCTGTACATGGGGGTTACTGTTTTACTCGGTAGACTTCTCTGAACACAAATATTAGTGTTTCAAAATAGTAAAACATATCACAGCGATGATATTATCAGAGAAAGTTACTTTTTTTTGCATTTTTCACACACAAACAGCACTTTCACTGATAATATCATTGTTGTGATATGTTTCACTGTTTCGAAACACTAATATTTGTGTTGAACAAAAGTCTCCTGAGAATAACAGTATCTCCCATGTACAGGTTTTATAGTGTTTTTGAAAGTTACAGGGTCAAATATAAGGCTTGATTTTCTATTTTTTCACATTGAAATATGTCAGATGTTGCATTTGAGAGCGTATGGTAGCCCAGAAATAAGAATTACCCCCATGATGGCATACCATTTGCAAAACAAGACAACTCAAGGTATTGCAAATGGGGTATGATCAGATTTTTTTTAGTAGTCACTTAGTCGCAAACACTGGCCAGAGTTAGCGTTTATAATAGTTTTTTGCATTTTTAACACACAAACAAATATAAATACTAATTTGGCCAGTGTTTGTGACTAAGTGGCTACTAAAAATGACTGGACATACCCCATATTGAATACCCTGGGTTGTCTACTTTAAAAAAATATGTACATGTGAGGTGTAATTCAGAGATTTATGACAGATAACAGTGTTACAATGTCACTATTGATACAGTTTAAAAATATATAGTTTGAAACAGTAATGTCCTACTTGTACTTATAGCCCTATAACTTGCAAAAAAAAAAAACATGTTAACATTGGGTATTTCTAAACTCAGGACAACATTTAGAAACTATTTAGCATTGGGTTTTTTTGGCGGTTGTTTATTCGTAACAGATTTTGGGGGTCAAAGTTTGAAAAAAATTGTTTTTTTTTTACATTTTCTTCATCAAGATTTTGTAGTAAATTATAGGATATGATGAAAAATATAGTATCTTTACAAAGACCATTTAATGGTGAGAAAAACAATATATAATATGTGTGGGTACAGTAAATGAGTAAGAGGAAAATTACAGCTAAACACAAACACTGCAGGAATGTAAAAACAGCCATGGTCCCAAACGATAAGAACATTGAGAAGCAGTCTGGTCACTAAGGGGTTAATTTAAAAAAATTGATGTGGCAGCTGCCTAACAAGTGCTGGCTAGCTGGTAAATAATTAACCTTTGCTCTGCCAATTTTTTTTTAACTATTTGATTGCTGCCTGCGTAACAAATAGTTTTAATTTTTTTAAATGTGGGCGTGGATTTGACGTATTCGATCTGGATTTCAATTGTCTGATGGCATTCAATCCAGCTGAAATCATGACCAAATTCAGGCTTGTTTGGACAATGTTATGTAGCGTGAACAATGTCCCGATTTTCCGTGACCAGCCTGATGGTTTTGCCCCCATCCATTTGACTTTTGTGAATAACCCTGTTAAAAGTCATAATTCTCCCGTTAAAACATCTAACTGTTGTATCTACATCATATTGTTCTCTGAGTACCAAGTTAATTCCAACTATGTCAGATTGGAATTCTGATGTTTTTAATTACATATTTTCATTCTTGGTATATATAGATTGTATATCCTTATATATATTCTGATGTTTTAGAAAGAAAACATTTCAATAATTAGTTTTTTCAATGCTCAGATTTTACAGAGAAAGCGCTGAGTGATTTTCTTACAGTATGTCTGGTTAATTTATGTTCTGTGAGTGCAATTTCAGGTTTTGCAGCTATGAGGTCAGACAGAAAATGTAATCTTGCTTCATTTTCTGGGTCACTCCTAGCTGTCTTGTTTGACCTTTTGAATAACAAGCTAAACTTTCATTTGATATGACTTTCAGAAAAATGAGCTTATAGTTTCACCTGGCAAGACACAGCACAACGAATAAGCCTGCTCAGGGGCGTACCTAGAGCATTTGGCACCCGGGGCGGATCCTGTGCTTGGCACCCCCCCCCAAAAACCTGTAAAAAATGTAAAAGGTTCTCTTTTTATTGTTACAGGCAGACAGTCACATACAGTCACAGGCAGACAGTCACACATACACATTTCCTCCGTGCGGCCAGTTTATCAGCTGTTTTGCTTGTGTGAGCTGTACTGCCACAGCCCCCTCCAGCCAGGGCCGGTGCAAGGATTTTTGCCGCCCTAGGCAAAAGTAAAGTTTGCCCCCCTCCCCCCCATGTGACATCACAATGCCCCACCCATATGATTTGCCATGTTAACTAACGCCAGTGCTGCAGTGCCGCCGTGTTTACATTAAAAGACCTGCAGGGACAGGCTATAGACACCAGAACCACTACATTAAGCTGAAGTGGTTCTGGGGACTATAGTGTTTCTTTAATGTGAGGTAAATTAGAGCTTAGTGCCACGAATAATATACTAGATTGCCTACTTACAACCAGATGAGGATGATGATGGGCTCTAGCTGCGGTCTGGCTTCACTGGTCTGGTGCAGAACAGTCTCTCTGCAGGCGGTTTGTAACTGTGGTCACAAAAATCAATGTTCTGGGAGAACGGGAAGCAGCTCCATTTTTTGGGGGTCCTTTATACAGCTCAAGGTCTGGGTTCCAGGGTCCATCTTCATGTTCCACCAATGAGTTTGTTCACAGGGGGTGGAGTGTGTAGAGGATGTCCTGATATGTGTGTAAGGAATGCATTGTGTGAAATTGTGTTTGTATGTGTAAGGGCTGCAAGGTGTGTTTCTTTGTATGTATGGGATGCATTGAATGTGTGTAAGGGGTGCATTGAGTGTGTGTAAGGAATGCATTGTGTGTTTCTGTGTGTGTAAGGGATGCATTGTGTGTAAGGGTTGCATTGCTTGTGTATGTGTGTCTGTGTGTGTAATGCATTGTGTGTTTTTCTGTGTGCAAGGGTGCATTGTGTGTGTGAGATGGATGTCAATCTCTCCCCCCTCCCAATTTCCTTCTCTCTCTCCCCTCCCTCCCAATTTCCTTCTCACCCCTAATTTCTCTCCCCTAATTTCTCTTTCCCCCCCTCCTAATATGCTTCCCCTCTGTAATTTCTCTTTCCCCCTCTAATATCTCTCCTTCCCTCCTAATTTCTCTTTCCCCCCTCCTAATATCTCTTCCCCCCTCCTAATTTCAATTTCTCTTTCCCCCCTCCTAATATCTCTCCCTCCCTCCTAATATCTCTCCCTCCCTCCTAATTTCTCTTCCCCCTCCTAATTTCTCTCTCACCCCCTCTCTCCTTTCTCACCCCCCTCCTTTCTCTTTCTCTCCCCCCCTCCTTTCTCTTCTCACCCCCCCTTTCTCCTTCTCACCCCCCTTTCTCCTCTTTCTCACCCTCCCTTCTCACCCTCCCTTTCTCCTCTTTCTCACCCCCTCTTTCTCCTTTTTCACCCCCCTCTCTCCTCTTTTTCACCCCCCTCCTTTTCACCCCCTTTCTCCTCTTTCACCTCTCCTTTTCACCCCCCCTCCTCTTTTCACCCCTCTCCTTTTTCACCCCCCCTCCTCTTTTCACCCCTCTCCTTTTCACCCCCCCACTCCTCACCCCCCCTCTCCTTTTCACCCCCCCCCTCTCCTCTTTTCACCCCCCCTTTCTCCTCTCTCACCCCCCCTCTCCTTTTTCACCCCCCTTTTCTCCCTCTTTCACCCCTCTCCTTTTCACCCCCCCCTCTCCTCTTCTTTTCCCTTGCTTTCTCCTCTTTCACCCCCCTCCCCCTACACTCCTGTAGTGGCTGAGCACAGTGTTATAGTCCATGGTGCAGAGGCAGCTATACTCCTGGCCGGCGGGACTAACAAGGAAGTGAACACTGGTGCACTTCCTGTTGGTGCGACCTTCTATTTCCGCCCGGCTCGGGGGCAGCCCGCGCCTGTGAAGGCTTGACAGTGGGGCTCCACTCCTGTCAGCCTCTCCTCCAGGCTGCGCCGAGGTGAGTGCGGTCCGCCCTCATGGGCCGCTTACGCTGGGGCGATGCCCCGGCAGCCTGAGGGCTCAATACAAGTACGCTTCGGGCGGCTGCAGCATGGGGGGCTGATCATGGCACCCCCCACCCGGCTGGCACCCGGGGCGGACCGCCCCCCCCGCCCCCCCCTTAGTACGCCACTGAGCCTGCTACAGGTAGGAGTACGCGTTTGTGTTGTGTACAAAATACATTTCCCGCTTGGTCTCACCATGTAGAAAAGAAAAATCTACACAATATAACACATTTAACAGATTTTTAGCTACAGTCTGAGAAAGGATAGTATGTCTGGGTTAGACCTGTATTATGACTATTGATGCCCCGAACTGTTCGCCGAATGGTTTGCCATGGACTCCAGTCAGCTGACACATTCCAGCCAATCAGCAGCAGACCCTCCCTCCCAGATGCTCCCACCTCCTGGACAGCATCCATTTTGAAGCTGCATTCTTAGTGAGCTGTCCAGGAGGTGGGAGGGTTTGGGAGGGAGGGTCTGCTGCTGATTGGCTGGAATGTGTCAGCTGACTGGAGTTTGCGTGAACCGTTCGTGGCGAACTGTTCGCGAACTGTTCGCGAACCGTTCGGCGAACAGTTCGGGACATCACTTATTATGACATTATGATAGAACTCTGAGCCTAGAACTACACTGAACAAAATTATAAACGCAACACTTTTATATTTGCCCCCATTTCTCATGAGCTGAACTCAAAGATCTAAGACTTTTTCTATGTACACAAAAGGCCCATTTATCTCAAATATTGTTCACAAATCTGTCTAAATCTGTGTTAGTGAGCACTTCTCCTTTGCTGAGATAATCCATCCACCTCACAGGTGTGGCATATCAAGATGCTGATTAGATAGCATGATTATTGCACAGGTGTGCCTTAGGCTGGCCACATTAAAAGGCCACTCTAAAATGTGCAGTTTTATCACACAGCACAATGCCACAAATGTCCCAAGTTTGGAGGGAGAATGCAATTGACATGCTGACTGCAAGAATGTCCACCAGAGCTGTTGCCCGTCAACTGAATATTCATTTCTCTACCATAAGCCGTCTCCAAAGGCGTTCCAGAGAATTTGGCAGTACATCCAACCTTTTCTAGTTGTACATTAGCATGTAATGAGACCAATGGGAGACCCATCAGTAGGTGCTAGATTTAATCCTTCTCTTACTTGGCAGTGGTAATAAAAAACAGGAATTTGGAATACCAGTAAGCTGAGCCAATAAGTGCTGCCTGATGCTGCCCAAGCCATTGTTAACAAGGATTTGAGATAGTGGAAGAGCAATCTCTGTTTTAACACTGACTTTTTGGTTTAACCATTCGTGAAAGGTGAGCCAGTGCCAGGAGCTTCTTGGCACCATAACAACTTTATTTCAATGAAGTTGTTAAGGTACCCGAAGTGTTCTTTTACTCTTTCAGTTGAGCATGTCTGTAAAGCATTGGAAGTTCATCAAATGGCTTAATGAATAATTATTTAATTAATAATCTGCAAGTCCTTATTAGATTTTCTATTTCCTTGTCATTTTGTTCTTTCTGTGCCTTGCTTTTTAGCTTATCTGCTTTCAATTAAATAAGCCATAGAGGAAACAGCTTCCTGGCAAATCTGAGTTTAATTACGCGGGATATTAAATATTTGTAGAATGTTATATTTCCATAGGAATTGTAAAACAACATATTGCAGCCACTTCCAATGCCATATCCAGTTCAAACTTGGGTAACTGCAAAGAGTCTCCGTGTAACATATGTATATAAACAGTATCTTGAAAACGTGAGTACACCCCTCATATTTTTGTAAATACTTTATTATATCTTTTCATGTGACAACACTGAAGAAATGACACTCTGCTACAATGTAAAGTAGTACGTGTACAGCCTGTATAACAGTGTAAATTCACTGTCCCCTCAAAATAACTCAACACACAGCCATTAATGTCTAAACCGTTGGCAACAAAAGTGAGTACACCCCTAAGTGGAAATGTCCAAATTGGGCACAGAGTGTGAATATTTTATGTGGCCACCATTATTTTGTGTGTTGAGTTATTTTGAGGGGACAGCAAATTTACACTGTTATACAGGCTGTACACTTACTACTTTACATTGTAGCAGAGTGTCGTTTCTTCAGTGTGGTCACATAAAAAGATATAATAAAATGTTTACAAAAATGTGAACTTACTTTTGTGAGATACTGTATATATAGTACTATATTTTTATAATTTTCTGTCTAGCCAGTTTCCAAAAAGTGACAACTCCTAGTTCCTTCACCCCAGTTAATGCAATTTTACTATTTATGGGGTAAACAACTCATTGAAGGTAAGTAAAAGACTTCTCTCTGTTGGCAATTTAACCATCTTATGATATCTCGGCGCACACATGTAAAATGATTCTGCTTTGTGGTGTTATCCCACCATTAAATTTCACTAGTTGAATTAACATGAAGAAATCATGAACTGTGTGAAGTATAAATATCTCGGAATAAAATACAAGGATCTTTCTAGCACTGCGTATTTTACACAAGAAAACGCCACTGACAAGGAGCATTAGGACTCACTATACAATGGGAGACCTCAATTCATATGTTAAGCATGGGTTGTATCAGCTCCCGTACCACGGAAGCATGACATTCATTCTGGGTATGTAGTGACAGCATCAATATACACCATAATTTTCAATTCAGCAGAAGTAGGATCTTTAAGCAACTTACTGTGTAGAAATAAACAATAGCATGTCTCTTTTTTTCACCCACTAAGTGGATCAACTTTTCATTTATCCAGAAACGTTTCACCAATGCTGCAACTTTAAGGGGCACTCCAAGTGCTATTACCAACACATTAAGGTAGCCGTAGCAGGAAAGAATCTTTGGTTTGTATGTTTTTAAGAGGTTTGACAAAAAATAATGCTCTCTTCCTATTTGTAACCCAGTCCAAGCTCAGTGAATGCAAAAGTGAAATTTCACCTAAACCTGACCAACTTTGGGCAAAGATTATAGACTGAGAGTTTATGGTTCATCAGAAACCTAAGCCTAGCATTGCCATCCAAACAAGCCATCACTTATGCTTTGGATGAACCATAGCAGGAGAGCCAGGTAGGAGGCTTCGGAGGGGCCTTGTTTTTTTGAAAAATCACTCATAAATGATTCAACAGAAATAAGAGATACAGTGCCCATGAAATTGTTGCATTATAATAATTCCAAAGTGTCCATTTTTCACTTGTTAAAATTCACATATGTTTTTTGCAACAACATGGGTGTCTTGGCTATACTAAGTGTCCAGATGATAAAGCAGCTCTCACAGATTTGTCCTTTTACAGGATCTTCTTCCTTTTGTTTTATTTTTACACCTTTACCTCCTCCTTATCCCTCACTGTTTCATGTTTGTCATCTTTTTTTATTAATGTTGTGTACGCTAAACTGCTAATCATTGACCGAATTTACCAATCTAGACATCCTGTCTTTCCCGAATGTCAACAGACGATCTGCTGTTGGTTTAAAACCTTTTTTTTGGTCATGCTCTTGTTTCTTGTATATATTTTGTTGTTTACTTATAGTGTGAAAATATGTTAAATAAAAGTTGTCCTATTCAACACAATTGACTGACTGAATATTCCAATATGAGTTCAACCTGTTGGCCACTGTTTTCTGTATTGTCGATGAAAGATACGTCGTCTTTCCCATTCTTCACATTAACGAGATCTTATTTCTAGAAAGCCTGCATCATGCACCAGATTAACAAAGAAAACAAAAAAGTATATAGGGACTAAAAATGTGGCAACTACAAAACCTAAAGTTCTACGTTAGAATAAATAGAGATTAAGGACAGGTTTCTAACATGTTTAGATCCTCATAAACATTATTTAAAAGGAAAGGTGGAAATACTAAAGTTTCATCTTTGCTTTGATGTACATAAGCAAAAATTTACAGTACATCTGAGATTGTTTTGTGGTTTGATCTTGAAGAACTCAGTTGGGGGGATGCCCTAAACTCCAGTTCCAGGAATCACTGTTACCTGCAAATAGATGTCATTCATGTCAAATATGATATATAATGAAACAATGTGTTACTATAATTGACAAGAGAGCTTTGTAGATTTTAAGTGATGTTTTTTTCTAAGAAAGATATGATATATTTTTAGATTTAAGACAGCCAATTAGACCGGATGCTACTATAAACTGGTTTCTGTAGTTCGGTAAGGTTGACAATAAAAAGTCAATGCTGTAACTTGAAGTGTTTATTCACTAAATACTGATGTAGTGAGTTGAAAACTGATTTGCAAATTATAAAATTTTACTTTAAATTCATCGTAGTTTAGCATTCAGTAAATAAAGTTCTCTACTATTTTTACTATTGTGTTTATGTTAAATAAATATTAGAATGTATATTGCATAGACACAGACTGTACATTTGCAATGTAAAAATAGTCCACCTGAACATTATTTACCTATTTACCTTCAGGACTCACTTCACACTCTGCATTTAACATCCTGCAGTAACTCCCACAACTCCAAGGCCTCACTTCACACTCCCAGAACCAACAATACTGAAGCTCTGCATTTAACATCCTGCAGTAACTCCCACAACTCCCAGGTACTGACTGAAACTTTAGAATACACTACACCTTATGTATTCTTGCATTGCTACCATATTATCATGTGTTACTATATAATTGTTACCATTTATACCTGTAGTTTGCCACTGTAATTTTCTGTGCATGCAGTTTTTACAATTGTCATTTAATGTTTCTGACGATTATTTCATGTACACAGTTAAAAATGTTATGGGTGCTAGAATTTGGTTGCTAAACTTTTCAATTGTATACAACTCATGGCTACTCTACCCTCCCCCTCCCCCTTGCCCTTCATCCCCAACCCACCTCCCCCCCATCCCAACCCCCCTCTCCATTTTTCATATGCTCCTTCCGGCTGTAAATACCTTCATATAACTGTTCTACCTCCATCTCTGTTCTTCAGGCCTCACTTCACACTCTCAGAACCAACAATACTGAAGCTCTGCATTTTCCCTCAGCACTACCCAGAGATCACGTGATGTATGTAAGCATTGTTTGATACATTAATATTCTCTCATATTCCATTGGTGCATCCATTTTATCACGGTTCGATCATTTTGCACAATTTTTAACTGAAAAGACTAGATAAATAAGGATAACATAGACAGAGAGAACGCATGTTGAAAATATGTGATAATGAAGGATGGGTAAGGATTAAGGTGAGGATAGGTAGGTACAGGTGATAAGTTATTGTTATTAACCTTAGATGTATAGGATATTGATACAGGGAATGTCTTAATCATGTAGTAAGTTCATCAGTGTATCAGTCAATCTGTACTTTGTGTGTTTTTTTAATGAAAACATTTTCATTGCGTATAGTATTTTCTGCTGCACAACGGCTCCTTCTAGTGTATGTATAATACTACATAGATATATATATTTAATATTCTATATTTAGATGTTCTAACCTGCAGCAATAAAAAGGTTAACT
Organism: Pelobates cultripes; assembly: GCA_933207985.1. Taxonomy (NCBI): domain Eukaryota; kingdom Metazoa; phylum Chordata; class Amphibia; order Anura; family Pelobatidae; genus Pelobates; species Pelobates cultripes. The sequence continues at coordinate 16,668 of CAKOES020000327.1, forward strand.
AGTGAGGTTCACCTAAATGGGGAATGTTTACAGATGACTAGATGGACCATTCATAGTGTACTTCGGCCTTTCCCCGGGGTTTGGTAAAATTCCAGGCATCATATAAATATCAGGCAGATATTACAGGAATGTAATGATAGGTTGAAAATGTTACAAGTTACAAGTTAGGTAGCATACCAGATGTTGCAAGCATTGGTATTTCATTTAGTTTTTTTGTTTTGTTTTTCCTTTCAGATAACTGTTACCTCTTAAATCTTATATAACATTTTCTTTGCATTTGGAGCAGTAAAAAAAAACAACTTTCTGCTGTTTTTAGTAATCTTCTAATAACATTAGTTGTTCAGCTACATAATCTTCTATTTTATGCATGTTTCTCAAAATTTCTTTTCATTTGTTCCCCTTATTTTGCTTTTGTATTTTGCTGGTTAGCCTCTAGGAGGAGCTGTTATTGGCTTCTCCAACTAGCGTTACCAATTTTACTATATATTTATAAAGAAAGAAAAAGAGACTGGGTTGCGTATTTTTTTCTTTGTAATACATGTACTATTTGTGAACCATTGACCAGTACCTTTACAAGTGTATAGCAGCATTGAAGTCGCCTATTTCATGGCAAGGTTAATCCATAACTGATAAATGTCCAGTTCAGTCAGTAATGGCTAATGAGCTCATAAAGCGACCAGGATCATTTGAAAACCAAGTGAACAATCAAATGGTAGCTGGCCACTAAATAAATATCAGCTCAAAGACTTCTAGCTACCTGCAAATGACTTAGTCCATGGTCTTTCTTATTTCTTATATCTCCGCCGTCTTCGGCTGTGGTCTTTGACCTGTATTTTGTTTCTTTTTGTCCGGCTATTACATTGTTCATGATGAAAGGGTAGACTTTCCCTTTCCTGGCTTTTATATTTCTTATCCTATTTTGGTTCATATAATTTCTATTTCTTGTTCTTGCCTCCTGGGTCTCTAATACTTCTTCCTTGTGTCCTTTCCTGCCCATTATTAGCGTCTGTTCTCTTATAATCAAATACGTATTTTGACTACGGGAAGCAATGGGCACACCTCTCTGGGAATGATCATTAATTGAGTCTGGGGGAGACGATTCTCTGAGCTTTTATCTTTACTTTGGCTCTCGGGCCCTTCCAGTACCCCACATACCGTGGTTATCACCAGGTTCAGAAACAAGAAGAACATGCAGTTCTCATCATAAGAAGTTGTTTAATTTCTTCAGGATATAATTAGCTTTTTTGTAGCTTTCCAATACACATTAGTCTTTATCTCAAAGTAGTTGTTCTTGGTAGCATTTGCTATTTCCAAAGTGTACATCAAACCACCATCTGGAAGAAAATCTAATAAACCTCTCAACTCATGGATATATTTTAGAGGGCAAACTTTAAGAGAAACTCAGTTGGAATATGTTGAATATAAGATAGTATAAATCTCATGACCCAATGTAGATATGCTCATGACCTTGTTTCCAAATAGCTTTTTATTGAGCTTTAATAATAATTCTGTTTCTTCAAACACTTCCCTTAATTAACCTAAAACATTGTGCAAGCAAATTATGTTATTCTTCAGAGAGATTATGCTACTGCCCCCTGACGGTTGCTACACAGTCCTACTACCATCAATGTCTACTTTCTTGTCTAAGGAGTAGAATGCCAACTATACCGCACGGTGACTTTCTGAACATTAGCACTAGGACAAATATATAAGATTGTAATGATGGGAGCCTGTAAACCAGTTCAAAGCATAAATTGGGTTACCCAATTATAGCAGTAGTGCAGTGGCTGGTAGATTATATAATGGGGGAAAAAAATGGTTTGCATCAAGTATATGACACAACTTGTGTTCTAAGCAACAAACAATTGATGCACCACAGAGAAATAAAACATATATACATATTTGGTGGGTCCATTATATCTGAATTTAATAAAAGTAAAGGGAAATATTACTTGACAAAATAATGAAATTAGACTAACTTAGTCTATATATTGAACACCAGAATAAGTTAAAAAAGGTGCGAAAAAATGACAATTAAAGTAAAAGATGCACCTTACCCCCAAAAAACATTAAAATTACATTAAAAAAAAAAAGATGTGCAGTGTCTTTAAGACCACAATTATCTTCACACATAAAATATGGTAATGCAATGCGGGCACCAGCAAGTGCTATTTAACGTTTTCATTTTTAGCAGTGGAGTTAACTACAGCTTCAGTATTGATTTCAAAGCAAACTATACGTGCCAAAAAGCATTTTTTTTATCTTCTTTATATGTAATTTATAGCACTGGCAGTTCCAGGTGTCATGGACAACAGCATAATTTGACATATCTTTTAACCCTCCCTAGAGGACAGCCTCACAGACGACAGGAGCGATGATAAATTATTATTGGAGATGTAGCCCTTAAAGCAAGTTTCACAAAAAAAATAGACTTTTTTGTAAGTATTCCCCTCTGTCATTGCTTAGTAATGCATTTCACAGACATAGGCATAAATTACATCTTAGTATTCATCACATTTTAACAGACAGGAGATATTCAAACTTGGAGCCAATGTCTAAAGCATTTTCCTACACCAGGGATTTAATATGAACTGAGTTTATATCAGATTAAACTGAAAATAAATATAAGGAAATTCATTTATGAAATAAAATGTATTGCTTTCAGTAACGTGACTCATGTGATACAAAGTACTCTCCAGGATACATATTAGGATATGAACTAAATTGCTAAAGATCTGCACATTTTGTACTGTGAAAATCCAAAGGGTCATAAGTTCCTCCAATTTCATGTCATACATCCCCCTCATTTATATACCTTTTTGAATAGGGTAATGTGTATCTGAGGTCGCCACATACCTATTATGAAGCAGTGAATGGAGTTTAAAAGGCAGATGTCTAAGCATTCCATCCGACAAGATTACCAGTAAATTCAGGAGGTGATTAGTTGTGACCAAAGATACAATATACCGGTGTCTAACATTTTTAATATATGTTCAGTACTAAAAGAATAAAAGGCATGGCAACCAATTAAGAATAGGGATAAACGATGGAAGCTCTATTATTGTTAACCCTTGTAAAAAAAACAGACGTTACAGTCCAACCCATCTTGAAACCAAATACCCCTACCATCGATCTTCAAAACTCTAACCCTAAGTACCGTTAAGCAAAGAGTATGTGCTCATTGTTTTATTCTGCTACTTATTGCAATGGTTGCTCTCCATACTGTAATAACACTATTACAAATGGCGGTGTAATGACACCTCACTGTTTTTAATGTTGGAACATTATGACGTGCAACTTTTTCATGCCAACATTACAATGTCATTGTATTTAACAAAAAGTGCAGATTAACCTTGTAACACTCATTGTTACTTCCTGGTTTGGTTAGCTCAGTGGAGCTAAACTCAAGAGGCAGTACTTGTCCAGACCACCTGCCTTGCAAAGACATCTCTTTGTGCTGCATTGGGAAGTCTGTGATTGGACAGCCACAGAAAGTCTGGGCGGGGTTAGAAGAGGATGGCTTGCACAGACTGCAGACAAGAGATCTGTAGCATTTGCAAGCTGTTTTTACATATACCCCTAATGAAATAATGTCTAATAAATGCATGCAAGTTTTCATTGGGGGGTATTTGCTAAATAGAGATTTCTATTATGGATTTGGGAAGTTGAGTGTCCCTTTAACTTTTAAAAACAAATAAGCAAAAAAAAAACAATATATGCCTGGCATTACAGTTTGTTTCATTACAATATTTTGAATCTGCTGGTATTTAAGCTCATTAGACTAAACTAATATGAATTTGCCGGTATTATAGTTTGAGAAATTGAATATGGAAAGAAAATATTAGACACAATGCTGCTTTAATTTAATAATGAGACCACCCAGCCAACTCTTTGGAATTGTTCACAGCTCTCCACATTAAAAAACAAAAAAAAACTGGGTAATGCTGACAGAGAGATACAATAGCAAATGGATTTACTCTGTTGAAGATTAATGGAAATTTTCATCTATGACTTTTAAATTCCAACTGAATGCCATAATTAAAAATATTTTTCTATCTGATATTTTATGAATTAGCTTTTCCTCCAGGCTGTTCTCATTTAAGTAATTACGAAACACATTTTATCAGGAAATTAGTGACAATGCTAAGCCTTCTTTTATTGAAGAATTATGCATATTTTGTATTATGACTACTTTATTTCAGAAAATAATAGCTATTAATTACCCGGTAAAGTTCATTTATCTCCCGGCCCAACACCCTTTTCTCCCCATTATTAACCATATAAACATTATAGGATTTTGGTGAGATGACAGACTTTTACATTTTAAAAACAATTAAATAAAACCTCCAATCTTTAAAGCATTATATACATCAGGGGTAGTCAACCTTTTAATACCTACCACCCACTTTTGTATCTTTGTTGATGGTAAAATTTCCTTACCGCCCACCAGTGCAGCAGTAACTAATTTTAAAGCGCAAGTGCTTTTTTTTTTGTTTGTTTTTTAGAAAGGAGGGTTTTTATTTTGAAAATATGCACTTTATCTATTTTCTTTTTCTTTTTTTCTTTCTATTCTACTTTTTTCTGTGTGTGGCTGTGAGGTGCTGTGCGTGTGTGTTTGTGTGTGAAGGGTGTAATGTGTGTGAGGGGGCATTGTGTGTGGGGGTGCAGTGCATGTGTGAAAGGTGCAGTGCGTGGGTGATGGGTGCAGTGCGTGTGTGAAGGGTGTAGTGCATGTGTGAGTGTGGGGGGCAGTGCATGTGTGAGGGGGGTATTGCGTGTGTAAAGGGGGCCGTGCAGTATGTGAGCAGGGGTGGGGTGTTTAAGAAGTGGAAAGTGAGAGGGGCAGAGTGTGTGTGAGTGGCAGAGTGTGTGTGAAAGGGCAGTCTGTGTGTGAAGGGGGCAGTCTGTGTGTGAGGGGGGCAGTCTGTGTGTGTGTGGGCAGTGTGTTTGTTTGAGGGGCGCATCTGTGTGTGTGTGTGTGTGCGGGGGCAGTGTGTGTGAGGGAGCAGTCTGTGTGTGTGAGCGTGGCAGTGTGTGCGTGTGTGAGGGGGTAGTGTGCGTAAGGGGTGTAGTGTGTGTGTGAAGGGTGTAGTGTGTGTGAAGGGTGCATAGGGTCTATGCTGTGTTTAGGTGGGTGAGATGTGAAAATCTATCTTAATGTCTCCACCTCCGTTCTTCTTACCTTTTACCAGGGAGGGGGCACATAATGCTGGAAGCCCTGGTGGTCCAGTGGTGGCATGTTAACTATAGCCTGCAGCTCATCCGCCTGTAGGCTGATTCTCCTGTCCTCTTGGAAGCACAGAACTTTATCGCAGTGTTGCCATGGTTACATGCAGCAATGTTCTAACCAGCCTGCTTGCGGGTGGAACACAGAGCCTCCCAGGCCCTTCCCTCTGTCTGTTGGAACTAAGTGCCAAAGGGCCGGTGAGGGAGATCTTTCATCTCCTCACCAGCCCGAGAGGGCTTACAGCAAGACTGGCTCTGTATGGGCTGGCAGGGGAGATGAAATTATCTCCCCTGCTGGTCTTGGTCCATGGCCATCAAGGCCCACAGGGGTTTTCTGCAAAACCCTTCACCGCCAACTTGAAATAGGGTCCAGGGACCAGGTTGACTACCCCTGATATACATAATTCATTAAAGGTCAACTAAAATCACACAGACTTCATCTCAATGAGGTGTTCGGGGAGCAAGAGTCCTGTAGTTTTAACCCTGTAGAAATTGCATGCCCTCTTGACAGCCACTAGAGGTGCTTTCTCTTCCAGAACATAGTGAAGCTTGGTCCTGCGATCAAATGTTGCTCATAGCAGTATTTGATTGTTGGAGCACTGCATTTGGCCATAGATGTACATCTCCAATCCAGTGCTTCTCTATGAGAAGCATTGAATTGGTGGAGATTGTGGAAAATGTCGGCAGGCATGTGGAGATATCTGATGGTCAACCAGGCAGCTGTAAAGGAGGACTCTTGGAGGTGAGTAATCTTTCTTAATGTGTTTTTTATCTGTCTTACACTTTAATTTTACAGTGTAACGGGGCTGGATCTTGATTGCACTGCTAGAAGGGAACCTATAGTCCTGCAAAAAAATGATTGTTCTCTTTAAACAATGATGCAAGAAATGCATTTAAAAAAAATTATAATAAATTGATAGCTGCCATGTTATATAGTTTAGTTTACAGTTTTATGAATCAGACTGTGGTTAGCAATCTCCTGAGCCAGTGAGCAATGCATGTATATAGCAACAACTTGTCTTCCCATGGAAGAGAAAAACACCCTCCCTACGTGACTTTTTAAGTTGAAGTGCTACTGCTTTTTCAGAACAGCTTTTTCTGGGCTTAAATGTTTCAAGTGTGTCGTCTCACCATAATGCACTGCAAATAAACCCCAGAAACACCACTGTCTCAGCACAGTTGACTGACTCACAGTTTCATTAAACCATTCCAGCACAAACAACATGATCTCAGAGTTAACCAATAAAATGCCATGTACAGATGAAAGCAGAACTGCCATTTTGGAAATTTTAGAACAACCAAATACATAATTAAATTTTTTTTATTGGTTGTGATTTTTATTTTAAATTATCTATAGATTAATTATTTTAATCTACATGCTTTGTCAGCAACACCAGGTGAAACCTGCAAGGTATTTAACCCCTGCAGTGCGGTACGTCCGGTACATGCTTGCGCACATCTCAGCTGGAAAAATTACGCACGTGTTTCTTATTTCTCTGTAGATGCCTAAGCATGCCAATGGGACGATTCTGTTGCCCAGGAAGCAGAGGCACAGCAGAGGTTAGTACATGCTTTATTAACCTCAGTAAATGCTGCAGTAGGTGATGGAACATGGAATTGTCAGAAGCTCTCTATATATATATTTAATTTAGCAATATAATCCGTCTGGCTGTTATCCTCGAATGGTTCATTATTGAAGAACATATGTTCTCAATGAATATGTTGGAGAGAACAGAAACATGTAACGCTCCAAAGATATCCCAATAATCACATTAACATCTCATAAACTCAGATGACTGTTTTATTTCTTTGCTAACTTTAATGTGACCACTCTGTTTAATTACTATGTACGCAATACTCAAGTAGGGAAAGTTAAGCATCTTACTCTTTCTTTGACGTCACTGTGGAGTACACTTGTCCAATCTCATATTATTCATCATTTGGCAACACAAAAATTAGGCACCAGAGAGATTTATGTTTCCTGATAAGGAGACCAGTCAAATCCAGTGTAAGAAAGATAACATTTATACACTAAACTGGGAATTTAGGAAAATTAACAAGAACCCTGCAAATTATAGGCAGAATTCCTAAAAGGTTTCCTGCTCAAATGGTTTGCCTTGCCACTTTTCCACATTTCTCATCTTACAGGGTTATTCCCTAACGTGAGAAATTAAGGTGAATTTAAAGTGGATTTCAAATTCAACGTCAAAATAGTCAAACTATGCTGTCAGTTTGGCTACTCTGGTATTCAATTTGAAATCCACCTTGAATTCCCTTTGAATTCTCACCGTAGTAAATAAACCTGTTATTGAATATAAAAAATTTTCTAATATCATTCACACTGGCACCCAGAGGGATGATACTATTGTTCTGACAGCATGGAAGCTGTGCTTAAAGTTACATAGTATTACTAACACCATAATGATAGATTACGAGTAAGCCTAACACAATCACTAGGATTGCATCATTTCATTTCCCACACAATCACGGAGTATAAAGACTCATTGTGTCTCAACTCACAGAACAGGTTACTCTAGAAATTAATATTATGGGTGTTTAATTAACATGAACCCAGTGGAAAATTTTGCCGTGTATTTTAATAAAAGAGAATTAAGAAACTTTTTTTTTTCTTGTCTGTGTTTCCTCTGTTGATTTGCTGGATAGATTGGTTGATGTAACCTAAAACATTTTGGAGTAATATTAAAGCACAGCTGATAGTATGTAGAATAAGCAACACCCAGAAAAAAAATGATCAATATATTATTTACTGATAGAATTTCACCTGGAGTGCAGTAATATTCTGAATCGAAAAATACCAGATTACCCGATGTCCTCACTACAGATAGTCCAGAACAGCAAAGGTAGAGTCATCTCTGGCAAAACGTAAATTTGACCACATTTTTTACGGAATCATGGAAACAACAATGGCTAGTGATGAAGAAATTAGCTACTACCAAACTTCAATCAACAGTACGCTGGGGACTCCCAATTTACGAAGAGGAAGTGCTAGTCTTCAACTCCTTATCCAGAAATCTCTGATCATCTCCAGCTGAAATCACAACCAGCAAGTTACACTACAAGGAAAACCAGGCCTTTCCTTGTAGTAT
>CAKOES020000327.1:30000-32069 GCA_933207985.1 Pelobates cultripes
TCATCACAGAAGAGTAATGAGTTATGCCTTTTTTGAATACCACGTGATCCGATATAGGACTCAGCTCTAGTATCAGTGATTAAAAAATGGCACAAACAGATTTTACCCATTTCTGCCACGTTCTCTCCCCCATTATAGCACTTATGTCTTACAAGGCAGACTGAATAATGGAGGAAGTCTGTGTCATTAGGAATTAACTTTTTCCACACAAAACACACATATAGCTAGTGCTAAATAACGGGAGTTATCAGGACTATGGCTATTTTCAGCTAGAAGAAACAAGGACCCACGTTTAAAATATTTTGTGGAGCATGATGAGCCTCTTTCCCAATGTGCCCCAAGTGGGGTAATAACAACTAAACAACAGAGCAGACAACACCTGCTATATCATGAATAGCCTCCATTAAATTAATTGTGGAATAGTGGCCTTTAAATTACTAGCAGGCAAGGAACTGACAGTGGTTCCTCCATAATTGCCCTTCATGACAAGTAGTTGAAGAGGATAATAAATAAAGACTAGGACAGCTTCTCAGCTAGTAATTGACTCATTCCTATAATAATGAGATGGAAGAGTTTAATATAAAAGAAAGTGTACTTAGCCTGCAAATGGAGGGTTTTATAATAACATTTAGGGATCTATTTCTAAAGGCACATGGTGGGAGCTTTAAGGCTCAGTGAGTATCAATTGTTTTGCAAATATTTTGCAGCTATGGGTATACCTGTCAAACAACTCTGTTACGGCATTTTATAATTTTTCTACTAAATGTAAAAAAATCCTTCTTGACATCATGTATCATTGAATCAAGAATGGATCTATCACTTTACCAATGGATGTTCAATCACCATTGCACCCATAGTGCATGTCTTAAACTTGCATTGCCAAGATATAATGACACTCCCAACCTCATGAAATGTGCAACTGGCTGCACTGGGGCCTTGAAACGTCTCAACTGGATGCATTTCCATCTATTCCATAGTTAGTTGGGAGAACAAGGTGTCCTCTGGGCAATTTTTAGTCACTGTTAATTGCCTGGTGTAAGGGAAAGTCACATGTTATATCTCACCCTGTAAAAATTGGCCCTTGGCCTGCCAACTATGTTTAGGACCCTCTTTTCAACACATGAAATAGTGGATACCTTGTTTTTGGCATACAGGCCATTTGCTGTACTGTGAATAAATCTTTGTATAAGATATTTAGCAAAGTAATAATGCATGATTTGTAGTAATACAGCTTGTAAGTAGGCTATTATGTTAATTTGGCTTTGTAAATCATGGGCTGGGCTCTCATTTTTGTTTGTCATTTATTAACATGGGGTGTGGTGGTTAAGTCTATGGGTGTATTGTACTGTCTGCTAAAAGCTTTCCATTCACACAACTTATGATATTTGCATGTGAAGTTTATTTCTTCTATAGAGTAAGATAATAATCAGTTTGCAGAGAAAAGTAATTTAATGATAATCAAATCACATGACTTGTATGTAGAATACATTCATCGGGATAAATAAAATATTGTAGTACTCAGAAACATTTTACTATATAGAAGAATGTCTTCAAACACTGCACTAAAATCAATCCTTTTAGACATGTTAGATAATGCTCGTGCTATGAGATAAAATGTTGATTACATGATAATCTTTTAATTAATTCGAAATTATTTATGATCATTAAGATTGTGTGTAATTGATTTCTATAATGTTCTATGCTTTGTCCATTAAGTAATATGTTTTGCTTGAGAAAGATGTTTTAAACACAAATTTCTCTAGAACATTATGAAACATAATTTCATTTTTTATTTATTACAAATTTGATGGATATGTATTTTTTTTTAATTTTGAAATTCTTTATTTTGGTTGTGCATAAAACATCATACAGGCTTGCAATACCACAACGGTTTATGCAAACAGAGCTATAGGCAGAAAAAAAAAAAAATGACACTTGTGGTTTAAATACTAAGCACAATTTTTGTATTAGAGAGAATGCTAACCTATACATTCTAGTCTAGAAATGCGGTGTCTAACTTTGTTACCATAGTGTGACTAGCTAGGGTGCTGGTATGTAGCAGTTGAGAG
>CAKOES020000328.1:0-32035 GCA_933207985.1 Pelobates cultripes
CGTGGTGCTGAACTGAGCCCGAAGAGGAGGCAGGTGAACCGTAAGGAGTGAGGATTGACGTTGTCTACTGGTACAAGCAGGTACTCGTCCAGGCGGGTAAACCAGTCTCCTCCTTGCCGGAGGTGCCGCAATAGCTGGATACCTTCCATCTTGAAATGGTGGTAAGTAAAAAATGTTTAACCAGGAAAGAGACATTCAGATATTTTCTGGTTTACAAGTGCATCCTATTGATGTAACTTTTACCCAATTTAATGGTATTCATTTTATCTACCTCAAAGGGCTGAAGGGCTGAGTCAATGCTTCTGGGGAATTGAACCTGTGACCCCCAAGGGTTAAGCAGATTCTTCTGACTAAGCATTAGCCTTTCATGAAAGGCTTACCGAATAATTTCCTCGTGCCTGTGGGCCAAATTCTTTAGTCCCGAGGTTTACCAATTTGCCATCAATTCGGAATAAGGCTGCCCGGCGTCTCTTCGAAAAAAGGGCCACATTTGTCTTGCCCAGGAAGCAAAACATCTCTGGGTCCACTCACGAACATCGTGTGCCCCGTCACGTGCATTGTCTGCTGAAAGGAGTCAGCCTGGGTGTAGGGTCAGAACCCAGATGAGTGGCCCAACAGCATTGAGAAGCTTATCCTGGGCTCCCTTGAACCCTTTATCGACCCCTTTCCTTGGGTCGAGATGATTTTACAGGTAGACTAATAAGGTGGATAATGGTCGGGTCACAACCTCCCCTGTCGTTTATGGTAAACCGCAAGGGTACCAAGTTAGACGTCTCCCCACCGAGCTAACAGCTGGCTGGTGGGGAGCATTATGGATGTGCCCCACTGAGCTAAAAGCCGGCTGGTGGTAAGCATTAAAGGTAGTGATGTCGCGACCTGTTCGACAGCATCCATGTTGAAGCTGCCTTCAACATGGATGCTCTCCAGGAGGTGGGAGGGTCAGGGAGGGAGGGTCTGCCGGAGATTGGCAGGGATGTGTCAGCTGACCGGAGTTCGCTGCGAACGGTTCGTGGCAAATCGCAGCAAACCGTTCGCGTCAAGTTCGCGAACGGTTCGCGACATCACTAATTACAGGTAAAAGGTAAAATGTTGTTATGACGAGGGGGGAGATGAGAGCCTGTGGGGATGTGAGTTAACTTGGCAAGGACGTTTGATTAAAGTTAAAGGACCACTCTAGGCACCCAGACCACTTCAGCTTAATGAAGTGGTCTGGGTGCCAGGTCCTTCTAGGGTTAACCCATTTTTTCATAAACATAGCAGTTTCAGAGAAACTGCTATGTTTATGAATGGGTTAAGCCTTCCCCCTAATCCTCTAGTGGCTGTCTCATTGATAGCCACTAGAGGCGCTTGCGTGCTTCTCACTGTGATTTTCACAGTGAGAGCACGCAAGCGTCCATAGGAAAGCATTGTAAATGCTTTCCTATGCGACGGGCTGAATGCGCGCGCAGCTCTTGCCGCGCGTGCGCATTCAGCCGGCGGGGCGGAACGGAGGCGGAGAGGAGGAGGAGAGCTCTCCGCCCAGCGCTGGAAAAAGGTAAGTTTAAACCCCTTTTCCCCTTCCAGAGCCGGGCGGGAGGGGGTCCCTGAGGGTGGGGGCACCCTCAGGGCACTATAGTGCCAGGAAAACAAGTATGTTTTCCTGGCACTATAGTGGTCCTTTAAATATACTGTATGACATTATGTGGATATTATTTAAATGTTAATTTATTCATTGGTTGGTTATATTTATAGATTTATATTTAAAGATGGATGTGTTATACAGTATTTATATGTTTTAAATAAATGCTGTGGCCTGGTTCATCCAACATTGGTGTCTCTCATTATTGGGGATTTAATGGTTGGTTATAGGGATGCTTATCTTATCCAGTGCCCACTACGTACATACATGCGGAAGTGATCCACCAGTTATTATGTGGGAAAAAAATTATTTGCATTAATTTAGAATGCCAAATTTAGAAAAACTAAGATTATTTTTCTGATGTGCCATGAAGAACAGCACCATCTGATCAAATTCTGGGGTATAGGTGACCTTATCTGGAGTGCAATTTGATTTCAGCCACTTGTGGACCTCCTTGTACAGTGCCTTCCATAGCCAGAACTGCATGTGTCCTATCTCCTGAGCATGGGTAGCGAGTGCTTTGGACTTCTGAAAAGTGGAAAAATGGGTAGGTGTAGGATTGGTGTTGGGGTAGGGTTAGGGATAGGGTTGAGGTAGGGTTAGGTCTAGGGTTAGGAGTAGTGTTAGGGTAGGGTTAGGGCTGGGTTAGGAGTTGGGTTGGGTTAGGAGTAGGGTTAGGGGTAGGGGTAGGGTTGGGGTAGGAGTAGGGTTAGGGTTAGAGTAGGATTGGGAGTAAGGTTAGGGTCAGGGTTAGGGTTATGGTTAGGGTAGGTTTAGGGGTAGGGGTACCTGTACCCCTAACCCTTACATACTCCTAAACCTAACACTACTCTAACCCTACTCCTAACACTACCCCTAACCATACTCCTAACCCTACTCCTAACCCAAGCCTACTCCTAACCCTACCTCCAACCCTACCCTTAACCCTACACTTACCCTAAGTCCTGAAGCGCTGAAGCTCCGAATTCCCAAAGTTTTGGTACTGGGTACCATACCAAAGTGCATTATTGCTAAGGTGAGATTACAGGCGTCCCGAGATTTTGGAGTGCTGAACCCGAGTGCTGAATTGCTGAAGTGGTGCTTGAATTTGGAATGCCAGACGGTACTTTGCCCATGCACATCCCTACTTATCATATTGCACAAAGCATTTTGTTAAAATGTTACTCCTTATTGGTTAATCTTGCATTGCCAGATATGAAACCTTGACAAGACAGAAAAACCCAACGGTCACCAATGTAAGCCATCAAACATGTATTAACATCATTTTTCCCTTGCGCAGCAAGCATGACCATGAATAAATGTAATATGAGCGGCACTAAGCCCAATTACTGATGATAGTCGCAACCTCTCATGACAGTAAAGAATAAAAAGAAAAAAAACATAAAAAACCCTTACAAAAGTTACATTTCCTTGATAAGCTGAATCTAGGTGACCAAGCGTGTGTCCCAAAAATCACCCGGATGGGTCAAGGGTTGGAAGGTTTAAGGTTTAACTTACCCGTCCCTATTCAGGTTTTGCAATCAATAAATTGCTTGCACTTTATCACCACCACCATCACTTGTAGGAATAGCACGGCTATTTTACACTAAGTAAATGGGCTGAAATACCTACAGAAGAAAGAGGAGCAACTACCCCGGTACCCAGATGGGTAATATTGTTAAACAGGGGGTTGGTTGGGTGCAGGGGATTTTTGGGGCTGACCAGGTCCACCACGGTTTTAATTAGCCAGGTGCCACCCCAGTTGGGTCACTGGGGCCAGGTGGGAGCTGTACTTTGGCACCTGTGGAGCCCAGCACAGATGTTGTGAGGCTGGGCGGAAGCCTTCCTCAAGTACTTCCTCCCAGCTTAAGAACCGTGAGCACCAGGGAGCTTTGGAGGGAGGGGCTTTGCAGGCAGCCCATTTAGGAGTGGCTCTGTGGCAAAAGGGTACTAGGTAGGGAGGTGGTGGCTGTGTCTGAGTACAGTTTGTGCCAGTGTGTATGTTTAGGTATTTGTATCTGTGTGCGTCAGTATGTATCTGTGTGTGTGTACCTGTGAGCATTAGTGTGTATCTGTGTGTGTGCCAGACTGTATATATATCTGAGCCAGTCTGGGTATGTGTGTATCTGTGTGTGTCAGTGTGTATTTGGGTGTGTGCCAGTATGTGTGTGTGTGTGACAGTCTGTATATGTATCTGTGCCAGTGTGTGTATGTGTGCATCTGTGTGTGTGTGTCAGTATGCATGTGTGTGCCAGTCTGTGTATATATCTGAGCCAGTCTGGGTATGTGTGTATGTCTGCAAAATGATTTTTTACACTGGGGCCCTATCTGCATTAGTTCTGACACAGAAAAGGAGGGTTTTCTACCTTTATTGTGGAGAAAAGACACTTAAGAAAGTAGTGCCCAAGCAAAGCTGAGAAACTCCAGCACCCGATGCCAAACGAGGGGCTGGGCTTGGGAGTAATGACATTATCCCTTTCCACTTTTAACAACCCGACTAATGTTAACTTTTGTACTACATGTCAATGACCCATCTATAACTACCACGGCCTTGATCGATTCAGGGGCTGCAGATAATTTAATGAATCAGTACCACCCTTGCTTATGTCTGCTGGAGCATCACACAAAAATAATATAGCATTTCTATCTTGCATTGTCCTTCTTTTACCATTGTCTTGGGTTGCACCTGGTTGGTAAAACACAACCCTGTTATTGATTGGGAGAAGTCTGAGATAATGTTACGAGAAATGCTTTAGGAGTCTGGGCGTCCCTTTAACCAATTAAGCCATGAATCATGCATTATTGTAAAGATTTCCTTCAACGTATTGATGGAATGGCCGCCTATACCCCACACGAACTGGAGGTATCACTGTGTATTACTGAATAGTGTATTACTGTATAACAGCCTCTAGACGGCGCTCCAACACTGCAGAGAATATAATAAAAATCTAATCTTTTTCTGTGCCTGATATTTTATTCTTTGTCTCTGTTCTTATATTTTTCCCCTAACAAAAACTCTTATATTTCACTAGGTTAGATGTTTGTCCTGATTAAATGAGTATGATTATCCAAATTAAGGTCCTGCGTGTATTGTTGCTGAAATAACCCCCTCCTCCCTCACTCCCAAAAGCTCCATTTGTATTTCATCCTATCAGAACTCCTTCAGGTCCCTCCGTAGTGTTCATTCTATGTCCATCCTCAGGAGGTTTCATTGTTTACTATTTCGATGTTGTTGGGCTGCAGGTCCTGGCCTTCTTTATATTGAAGAACATCCTTTGGTTCCAGACGCTGAGGGCACTGAGTGTTGGCATATCGGATTTAACTCAGTTCGGACGCTTGATGCCAGTGCCGGCTAGTGATGATGTGTCTGGTGGTTTTGGAAGTTGAATACTTATATATGAATCTGTTAAACCTATGTCAGCGGTTTTAAAATCTGTTTGAGAATTACTGTTTCTTCTATTTACTGGTCCCATTTATAATGTATGCATGTTCAGGGGAGAGCAGTCTTTCTGTTTTGTATTATTGCATGTGTCTGAGAGTATGGATCTGTGTGTTTGCGTGTCCCCATGAGAGGCAGCTAGGATAATAGCCATCAGTGAATGGAAAATCAGGACTAATACCAAACGCAAAACAATATTTATATGTAGGGCTCCAAATTTCAGACCTGTGCCACTAACCAGGATTAAAAGATACCGCATAACTGGAGGGCCCATGGCATACTCACCTGGGATTCATTTCTACTCAATAGGGCTGAATATTCACTGGCGAAGGCCAAGTGAGCAAGTGGAAATGTTGATCTAGAGTAAGTTTCCTTAAATAGTATAGTTACCCAAATATTCTCGCACAGAGTTTCCATATACAGTCATGGGGAAAAGATGACAGTACAATTAGAAAAGTACTAAAAAGTATGGTTTGTTTGGAAGGGTTGCCAGGAGAAAGCCTCTTCTATTTAAAAAGAACATGGCAACACGGCCTAGGTTTGCAAAGTTACCTCCGAACAAACCACAAGCCTTCTGGACCGATGTCCTTTGGACAGACGAGGTCAAAGTGGAGATGTTTGGCCATAATGCACAGCACCACGTTTGGTGAAAACCACACACAGCATATCAGCACAAACACCTCATACCAACTATCGCGCTCGTGGTGGATGGTTAATAAATTGGGCTTGTTTTACAGCCACAGCGGACCTTGGAATTATGCAGCCATTGAGTCCACCATGAGCTCCTCTGTTTACTAAACTATACTAGAATCAATTGTGAGACCATCTCTTCAACAGCTAAAGCTGGGCCTGAAATTAAGTTATGTAACAGGACACTGATCCCAAGCAAGGCCGTCTATAATATTAATAGGACCCTGGGCAAAGCATTTTCTTGGGCCCCCTGGACCATGCCTCCCGCCCACTCCCTGGCATTCAATCACGCCTTTTATTCCAACGCAGTTGGGGAACTAAAGTAGAGAGGTGCAGGACATACTGACACATACACACAGACACACTGACAGACATACTGACACACACATACACTGACACACATATATATTGACAGACATATTGGCACACATACACACTGACAGAGATACTGACACAGACACACACACTGACAGACATACTGACACACACTGACAGACATGCTAACACACACACTGACAGACATGCTGACACACAGGCACATACACTGACAGACATACTGACACACACAGACACATACACTGACAGACATACTGACACACACAGACATACACACAGACATACACTGACAGACAAACTGACACACACACATACACTGTATAATCAAAGCTGGAAGTGCACTCAGCTCCTCACTAGGGAATCCAGGGTGCTCTTGAAAAAGTCCCAGTACCCGGGGGCGTGTCCTGGACGCGGACCGGAGCAGCCGCATGTAGCTCGAGCTCCGTGCCGCGACGGCTAAACAGGAGCCATAAATAACACAAAATAGCCTCAGATCAGACCCTGCTGCCGCCCGACGCCACAATGTCCCAGCCAAAAAGTAAGAGGACCGGCGAGAGGGGAGAGAGGAGCAGCTTCTTTGCCTCCAGAGCAGGGCAAGGGAAGGCCTCACTCCAGGCAGAGCACCCACAAGATGGCGCCGGAGGGGAACTGGAAACAGAGACCCAGGCTGGTGAAAATGAAAGTGACAACCCACTGACACACAGCACTCTGAAAAAACTGCTGGAGGAAATGTCAGATAAGATTGTGGGGAAAATGGACAGCGTTATCAAAGATCTCAGAAGGGAACTTCAAGATATAGGCCGACGTACTTCACATACAGAGGACCAAATCTCGGAGATGGCAGAGGCCCATAACTCCCTAGCTGATACGGTAGAGGGGCTGGTAACAAGACTGGATAACCAGGACCTCAAGATTGCGGATATGGAGGACCGGGCACGCCGCAACAACTTACGAGTAAGGGGAGTCACGGAAGAGGTAAAAACAGAAGACCTCACCGCCCACATTACAGGCCTGCTGAAAGAACTGGCTCCAGACCTGCCACAAGACTTGTTCCTGTTAGACAGAATTCACAGAACCGCCAAACCAAAATTCCTACCAGCAGACACTCCAAGAGACATCCTGCTACGAATGCACTATTATCACGCTAAAGAAGCCATACTTAACGCTAGCAGGCGACGGAAAGACTGGCCCACGGCCTACAGAGGGGTTACCATATATGCGGACATCTCCTCATTCACCCTAAAGAGACGGAGAGACTTCCGAGACATCACCACACAGCTCAGAGACAACCACATCCCGTACAGATGGGGCTACCCCACCAAGCTCCTGGTGATGAGAGAGGGGAAGACCACTATCATCGGAACCCCGGAGGACGGCCAGCGAATCATGCGAGATTGGAACATGGAAATTGCTCCGTCGACGGACCAGGGGAGAAACAGAGCCAAGGCCTCACAAGAATGGAAGAAGGCGAAAAAGAGATAAAAGACAGAGACTGTGGGTGGGAGTGCTCTACAACACCTTAAGAGCCCAAGACTACCTACCGAGAGGCAGGGTAATGTACGACACCACATCACACCCATAGGGTAACTTAAATGCTCCAGATTGAGCAAGGGGATAGGTGGGGGAATCTATACTATAGAACAGAGGGACCAAAAGAATTGAAAACATAGCCTATTAGCCCCCACCCAGACTAAAGGGTCGAACCACGTCAGCATAACTTACCTGCCGATTCAGAGGGGATCAGTCATGGGGACACCCACACGCATTCTCTTAACATATACCTAACATAGACGCAGGGGAACTGGGCCAAACTAAAGCTATTATAAAAAAAAAAAATAAAAAAAATAAATTTAATAGCACAAGCAACATGTTGTTACACACAACCAGTTTCATTTTCCTAGGCTATAGTCTACAGTTGGGACCTCCCAACGTGAAAAATAGTAATAGCCGCAGAGGGAGACAGCTCCCATTGGACAAGAGGTAATGAACCTCTTCCCCCAAGGCACGACCAGGCAGTGCCTAGCCGACCTACCGGCACTAACAAGGGATACGTATACACATGTAAATATTTTTGTTAATGTTATTGTTTTACTGTATGTTGTTGTATGCAATGTTTATACCCCACAAGTTTGGGGTTTTACCAACGAACAGAAGATAGGGTTAGTGGGTAACCCAACACGAACCGCCACGCGAATACTAGGGAGACCAATAACAGACGAGACCACGGTCCCAAACTGTTCTACAAGCCCAACAGGGACAATGCCCATCACACGGGGAGCCACACTGCTCAGCTCGACACAGCTAGGGAGAGCAGGGACCCCTCAAAATATAGATTACAGCGCGAGAATTAATAAGCACCATTACCATAAACCACCGTGAAGATCTGCTCTCTTAATGTCAGGGGCCTCAACGCACCAGTCAAAAGACACCTACTTTTCAGGGAGGCTAGAGCCCTAGGGGCAGACATACTGTGCCTCCAGGAAACCCACTTTAAGCACAACGACCACCCACCTATTCTTACCGCCGATTTCCCACATCAATTCCACGCCACATCACCCACGAAAACAAAGGGAGCATCCATCCTAATACACAAAGCCATCTCATTTGCACTACACTCAGCTGACATAGACCCGAATGGCCGCTACATTATACTCACGGGGCTGTTTAATGACATGTTATATACCATCGCCAACATATACTCCCCGAACACAAACCAGAGGAATTTCTTGCATAAAATCCTGACCAAAATAGACCGCATCCAAACGGGGATTACAGTAATAGGGGGAGACTTTAATCACATAATAGACCCACAACTAGATACAACTCTCCCACCACACCGGAAACACCATCGCCCCCTCAAGAGACAATGTAGAGCCATAGCGAAACTCCTGCATGACCACCATCTATACGATGCGTGGAGAACCACTCACCCGGTAGAAAGAGCGTACACCCACTACTCAGCGGTACATAATTCCTACTCTAAAATAGACGGCTTTCTAATCTCAGGGTCCGCGTTAGACCAACTCCTTCATAGTGACATACAGCAAATCACATGGTCAGATCACGCACCAGTAACCATAGAGCTAAAAAATAAGTACGATTTTAAACATCGCAGCCCGTGGAAAATAAATAATTCCCTACTGAGGGATGGTGAATTTGTAGACTCCCTGAAGGGGAGCCTTCAAACATATTTCCAGACAAATGACACAAAAGATACCACAGACGCAACTCTTTGGCTCGCCCACAAAGCAGTAGCTAGAGGCCTATTAATACGTAGGGCGACGTACATAAAAAAGACACACCAAACACAACTTAGGACATGGCAAGCAGAACTGTATGAGATGAACAGACTAAACCAACACACCCCGTCTACAGAGACGAAAGCTAAGATAGCCCAGATCACGAAACTCATACACCAGCAGGCGTTAGCCACAGTGACCTCCAATATGCAAAAGCTCAAACTAACTCATTACGTACAGGGTAACAAAGCAAGCAGACTACTGGCACAGCGGCTAAAAACAAGACAGGCAGCTCAGAAAATATCTTATCTCACAGACGAAACAGGCGCTAAAATCTCCACTCCCAAGGGTATAAGCGAAGTATTTGCAAAATACTACTCATCACTATACAACATACAGGGAGACGCGCAAACAAAACACCCGACACAACTTGGTATTGAGGAATATCTAGAAGGGGTAAAATTACCCAAGCTCACACCCCAACAACAGTCGGCCCTTATTGAACCGATAGAAATTCAGGAGATTAGGGACCTAATTAAAGGCCTCCCATCGGGTAAATCCCCAGGACCAGATGGGTTTGACAACCAGTACTATAAGCAATTCAGCACAATACTGGCGCCCTACCTAGCCAGAATGTTTAAGGAGGCAGCCCGCAAGGGCGAACTCCCTAAAGAAACACTGGCCGCCCACATCGTCACACTCCCTAAACCAAACAAGGCCCCGACAATTCCGCAAAACTTTCGACCCATCTCCCTCCTCAATACAGATGCGAAGCTGTTCGCCAAACTATACGCAAACAGATTGGGAAAAATACTACCACACATAATCCACATTAAAATCCCGATCAAAATACGGGAAAACACTGCGATCCACGGTTTGGAGATAGGAGCTAGAGAATACAAAACAAATTTGTTCGCTGATGACATACTCCTCACACTTACACAACCGCACATATCACTACCAAATCTCCTGCAGGAAATAGAAAGATATGGGGAGCAATCATACTACAAATTAAATGTCATGAAAACCCAAGCTATGGGGATAGGGATACCACATCACACCATAGACCACCTAAAACTCTCATTCCCATTAGACTGGAGAGAGGACCACCTCACGTTTCTGGGTCTACGGATCCCAAAGACTCCACAAGGTCTGTTGGACCTTAACTATGGCAAACTACAGGGGGAAATAAGCGACACACTGAAGAAATGGGAAGACAAATATATGTCATGGGTGGGGAGACTGGCGGCAGTGAAGATGATGCTCCTACCAAAATTTCAATACTTAATTAGAACTCTACAGATCCCCCTACCAAACACATACTTGAGACGGCTGCAAAGCACCATCACTAACTTCGTTTGGGCACACAAAAAAATACGTGTAGCCACGAAGATTCTCACTAGAACCCTAGCTCAGGGAGGGTTGGGAATGCCAGAGCTACAGAAGTACTACAGAGCGGCACTAATGACCACAGCCCTACAAACACACACTGCCCAAAACCCACCACAATGGATAGAAATGGAATCAACCTGGTCCTGTCCCAAAGGTCTTAAATACCTCCTCTGGGTACCACACAGGCTACGCCCACCCCTCCCAGAAATACCAGCAACCACTGATATCCTATTGAAAACCTGGGATAAATCTAAGCCAAAACTTGGATACAACACCGACTGGGCGCTGGCCACTCCCATATACAGCATACATTTAGCATACCCTGCTTTTGACCACCGTACGTGGTTGGCAAAAGGATGTACCCTAGTTCGACACCTGTACGGGCAGGGACAACTGAGACACTTCCCAGACCTACAAGCAGAATACGACCTGCCACAAAGAATGATATTTTCATACTTGCAACTAAAGGGAATATTAACACACGACACCTCCCTAAACATACCGCAACATACACAAAGTGTAGACAGAGCATGTATATCGATGACCATGCCTAAGAAACCACTCTCGCTACTATATGCTCTGCTCAGTGACTCCAACCAACAACTACAGACAGACAATTTTAGAGACGCATGGCACAGAGACATAGGTACAATATTCCCAGATGACCAATGGACCCTGGCTTTTACGGCCCATAAAGGCAGATCCAGATGCGCATCACACCTAGAGCTCATGCGCAAGATACAATATAGATGGTACCTGGTGCCAACGAGACTGGCGACCATTTACCCTAACTCCTCCAAATTATGTTGGAGATGCTTAGCAGGAGAGGGCACAATGTACCACATTTGGTGGACCTGCCCAAGGCTTAAGGAATACTGGAACATGGTGGAGGCAACAGTTAAGGGAGCGATGAGAGTCGATACCAAGCTAAGACCAGAATGTGCCTTACTATTTATAACACTGGACTCCCATCCAAAACCACAAGCGAGCTTATTATTTCACATCTTAACAGCAGCAAACCTCTTGTTAGCCAGGAGGTGGAAACAGACACAGACACCCACTAGGTCTGACCTGATAGAACAGACGTCACTCAACCTGACCTACGAAATAGGGACTAGTCAACAGTTCCACCCAGCAAAACATATCATACAAGCCAAAGATGAGTGGGAAACCTACATATCACAGACTGGGGAGGGGATATAGATAATAAAAAAAAAAGAGGCTGGACTTAGAGACACCAGACGGAGAGTGCAAGACGAACAGGGCGACCACTAGAATAGAGGTCTAGAGCAGGAGGCCCCCACAAAAGACCAAGATATCTGGGAATTGCCCAAACAATACACCAGCGCGAAGACGTCGCGGAATATGAACCCACAATGTACATAGTTCGAGGGGTAAAGACCCAAGCACCACGCTGCAAATAACAAATGAAGCATGACAATGAAACAAGAGCAGTACGGGCATGGTGCCGGGTCCACACACCCTCCTCACCCCCCCTCCATACCCACCTCTCCTAATCCCCCCCCAAACTGAGGCGACAACTACTAGCCAAAGGGTATGCAAGATAGGAGAGAATACCACAGGTCGAATGGATGGACCCCGACCCACCCCACTAGTAACAAAACTCCACCATATAAAACCAAGTTCGTTAGGACTGTCTAACATGTATAAATATGAAGATGACTAATGCACACTAACCGCTTACCCTCCCCTTCTTCTTTTCTGTACCCCCCACTATATTATACGCATTAACAATACAAACATGAGAAGAAGAAGAAAAAAAAAAAAAAAAACGTAATGGAGTGGGTCCTCCACCACTAGACAGGAATGCTCCTAGACAAAGACCACTAAGCGACCAACTGTATAAGACGTACATCAGAAAAACACATAAATATGCCTAGTATGTCAAATGAATAATTAATACTACAACACCTCCTCTGTATCATTTATTGTGCATGTATTAATGTTTACCCCATCCCACTTTTCCTTCTGTACCCCAACATCCTATGAAAAACAAATAAAAATTGTCAAATTGAAAAAAAAAAAAGTCCCAGTACCCAAAAGGACACACACATACACTGACAGACATACTGACACACAGTCACATATACTGACAGACATACTAACACACAAAATGTACACTTTTAAACCCACCTCCACCTTGGAGGGTGACTTCCCTGGTGTCCAGAGTGGTGGCTGAGGCTCTTTTGGGTTAGCTCTCCCGGCCCAGCCCCCTCTTCTCTGCCTCTTTGGTGTCTCCCGCATGGCTCTCTGTGGGAGGAAGTAACTTGCGGTGGTCACTTCCTTCCAGGCTGCCAAAAAGCAAGGGGCCCGGTCACGCTGTTAAACGGCCACAGCGCGGCAAGGCCCCTGCTTACAAATACCCACCTGGTGGTCATTAGTGTATTTGGAGGCTATTGAGCGTGCACGGCAAAATGCTGTGCTGCGTCAATCAGCATCTCCTCATAGCGATGTATTGAATCAATGGATTTCTTTGAGGAACTTTCAGCACCTCCATGTAGAGAGTGGAGAGGCTGAAGGTCAGTGCTGCACACTGTGCAGCACTAACCAAGGAAGCTTCTCTAGTGGCCGTCTGAGTGACTGCCACTGGAGGTGTCCTTAAGACGTAATGTAAACACAACCTTTTCTCTGAAAAGGCAGTGTTTACTGAAAATGCCTGCAAGGACTGACTATACTTATTAAGCTGTAGTTGTTCTGGTGACTATAGTCAGGGTGGGATTAACATAGGGGATGATGGAGCTGCAGCTCCAGGCCCATGGAATGAATAGGCCCATTGTTAAAAACAAAATGTTTTTTGTTAATTTTTTTACTACTCTTCACATGCTCTTGCTTAAGTATGGAAACTTAAGAGGGATATAGGGAAACAAAACGTATGTGGATTGGCTGACAATGAAATTAGTTAAGGTAAAGCTGATTTTGCACACTATGCGAATCCTGTTGCTGCTTCAGTCTCTCTTACACTGTGGATATTCCCTTTCTTCTACACTCACCACCTTTTCTCTGTCCCAGACTGTCTAACAGGAGCTTCTGCCTCCTAGTAATAAGGTTAGGAAGGGAGTGGACCACGAGTGCTATGGGACAGTCCTTAGAAAGCATAGAGCAAGTGCTAGCATTACACCCATTTATGCCAAGCTCAGGGTGCTGTCTGCACAGTATGCCCTTGGTTGGTCATCCTTCATAATTGGCAGGCAGCCTGACGTGTATTCATGCCAGACTGACCATCTAATTCTTTGCGCAGACACGTCCTCTTTTTGGGCATGTTTGTCCCTTTGGGCGTTCGTGGTTACTTGATTCGCGTCAGTGGCCCTCCCTTTTATACCGCCCGCCGAAATCCTGCTTCACCGGACACTGCTGTTAGGGGATAGGGATTTACTTAAAAGATGAAAGTGAGAGATTAGCATAGGGTATGGGTTTTCTGATCGCTATATCCTGTGAGTTTCCCTCCAGCACCACCTCCACCAGGTACATGACACTTGGGAGGTATAACTGCTTTAGTGTTTCTGTCGATAAGATTCTGAAATTACGGCCCATCATAATTGTCAGCACCAGGCCCACTGGGCACTTAATCCGGCCCTGACTATAAATCCGGCCCTGACTATAGTGTCCCTTTAAGAGAGCTGTATAAACAATGAAGCCATATTTTAAAGTGGAGACGGCCAAAATCCCTCCACATCGATGTGAGAGATTGATAAAGCCAGACAGAAAGCGATTACTGCAAGTTATTGCTGCTAAAGGTGGTTCTATAAGCTATGGGTTCATAAGATGTACTTAGTATTCACACATGGCTTCTCCATCTTGGCTTTATTTTTGTTAAATAAATAATGACACGGTGTAATATTGTGGTGGAATCTCGGTAAAAATAAATTTAGTAGGCCGAGATTACCACGTGGCATGTGTACGTGCATATGCTGACGTATCGATCAGTTGGTTGCACGAGGCAAGATACGATCAGTAGTGTACGGAGCATGTGCAAGAATACAGGATGTAGTATTCCCCTCCTCCATTGTGCTGGACAAGCCATGCGGTCAAGCAGGAAGTTAATTCTTATTTGTAATGATTGGTCAAGAGAATGTGCGGGTGGAGCTTAATATGGGAGGAGTTATGTGCCTATATAGGGAGCCTGCACTATTGTTCAGGGCTCAGAACTTGCTGTATTTTTGGTGACATTAGTCCCTCTGAGTCCCGATCGGTGATCCAATAAAGAATCTCTTCCTTCCTGAAGAAACCTGTGTCCATCCCTCTGTGCTTTGCTTCCGTCAGTTTCTCCGGTATCAATATGTCATGTGTTGTTGTTCATCTGTGGTTGTAATTGTAAGACCTGCTAAGAAACAGATTATGTTATTATGTCCTGATCTGTAAAACCATAGAATTTAAAGAGGGTGTACTTTCTTTTTGTACTTTCTTTTTCCCATGACTGTATTTTGCCTGTTTCCAATATCAGGTTATTTGTCCTTCTGCCTTAATCCAGCGGTTCCCAAACTGTGTGCTGCAGTGCCCTGGGGCGCAGCAACAGGCACACAGGGGTGCCGCGGAGTGTTTCCCTGGTGCTATGATTATAGCACTGGGGAAACATTACTGCTGAACAGGGTCCCGGTCGGGTTCTGCGGTCCTTTTAAGATTGCGACCAGGCCCCTGTCAGCCTGTCACTTCCTCCCAGCATCATGCAGGGAGACAGCGCAGGAGCGAGAGGAGGCAGCTGCAGCATGAGGGGAGAGGAGCACGAAGACCTCCAGACCCCTCACTCCCACCAGCAGCAGCAGGACTCCAAACCACCCTCCTGGACACATAAGGTAAGCTAACAGGAGGGTGGTGGCTTCATGCAAATACTGCTGTACGCACTGATTGCGTGTCAGGCCTCGAAGTGAAAAATTCATATCAGGTTATATAACATCTATGGTCGCACTTTTGCGTTCCATATTGCGGACCTACAACCTAGAAATTTTGACTTGGGGTGCCTTGGAAAAATATTGAAATATTAACTTGAACCTAAAAAGTTTGGGAACCACTGCCTTAACCCCTTCACTACAAAGTACTTTTTGCTTAAAAAAATATTACTATAAGATTTATTTGAAGCAAAGGATGCATAGCTAAGATATAAACATATAGCACAGCATTTTATTGTATAGATTACTTTGCAGACAAACTTAAAGGGACACTATAGTCACCTGAACAACTTTAGCTTAATGAAGCAGTTTTGGTGTATAGAACATGCCCCTGCAGCCTCACTGCTCAATCCTCTGCCATTTAGGAGTTAAATCCCTTTGTTTATGAACCCTAGTCACACCTCCCTGCATGTGACTTGCACAGCCTTCCATAAACACTTCCTGTAAAGAGAGCCCTATTTAGGCTTTCTTTATTGCAAGTTCTGTTTAATTGAGATTTTTATTTTTATTTTATTTTTTATTTTTATTTTTATTTCTATATTTATTTTTATTTTTGCTTTTATTTTTATTTTCACTTTCATTATTTTAATTTTATTTTTATTTCATGTTTATTTTATATTTATATTTATTATTATTAGTTTTTATCTTTATTTTTATTCTTATTTTATTTTATTTTATTTCATTCCATTAGCATATTTATATTATAGGTTTGTATTTTTCAGAATCACCCCCTTTGGAGGAGCTAACTTAAGATGACATCTATGTATACATATTGTGTTTTGTGTTCTTCTGATACTTCTTGATATTAGGCTTGTTGTTATAAATACAACTTTCACTCAGTGAACCTTGCTGAATTTAATCTCGTATGCCTTGTTGTATTTGACCCCTGTATTGTTCCTGATCGATGGAACTGGTGAAATGGAACGCATATGCATTCCACGCGCAGACGGATGACGTCCTCTTGAGCCGCCGAGAGGTTTAACGCATATGCGTTCCACGAAGAGGAATGGAAGTCCAAATCAGGGCATGGACTGATAGAAGAATGGGAAACAGATGATCCCAGCACAATTGATAGGCGGAACGAACGGAGATAAGAAGAGGGGGATATTTAAAAGCCACTACTGACATTTGAGAGTTTGTGATGCATGATTTTTTATGCTGTACCTGTTTTTTACTATTTGATCCTGAGGAAGTCTACACTGAAGTAGACGAAACGCGTTGAGCTTTTTTATTGCTATTTATCTTCTACCTTTGTACCACCTGGGAGTAGAGGACTCAGTGATTTATTGATGAGCTTTCTTACTGCTCACGTCTTGTAAGTGTGTATAATTAAAGTGTGTCATTTCATATTTTAAACTTTGCTGCACTACGTCTAGTTTTTTCTTTTGACACGTATTCCTGGAAGATTTAAAGAGATACTGATGGGCTTGAACAATTCGTACATCCTGTGAGTGCATTATTACTACCAGGGGGCCACTTCTTTATTGTATGGTGTTGCCCTATGAAAATCTTTCTGCCTCTGTTTTTTTAGCTGTATCTTGTATTTGATATTAGTATTTGAGGATTTTGAGGAATCCTGTGTTACAACCTAATATATAAGGGAAGTAATAACCTTTATCCTTTATTCTTATTGCTGCACCTGGGTGGTCTACACACATATATACTACTGCATAAAAGCAGAGTGTGTGTCATTAAAAACCTCAGTTCTTCTTCACCCACAATCTGAGTCCTGTCTCTTATTGGGGGAATCTGCTACAAGCGATTGCTATACTCATCATACTCTCTTGCTATAATTACTGAGCTCTTGTAAGAGCTGTTCTGTTCCTGTTACGCTCTCTGGGGAAAGAGAGGTTCACCCACTGGAAGCTGAATCCTGGCCTTGGGTCCAGGGTGGATGGAGACGGAGAGACCCCGGCACAGCTGCATCGTTGGAAGTGGGGTCTGCAGTGCTGATGGTGTCGGTTGGAGTGCTTGGAGTCCTCGGCGAGCACTAGGAGAATCAATTGGCGGAGGTACTCGGTCGGAGTTAGGCTCCCATTTCCCCTTTAAGAATGGGCTTGCGATGCGAGCAGCGTTCCCAATACTGTCATTAATGGTAAATTTTCAGGCTGGACAAAAGTGGTAAGTGGTGTCCCTCAGGGTTCTGTTTTGGGACCACTTCTATTTAACATATTTATAAATGATCTTGAAATAGGCATTGAAAGCCATGTATCAGTGTTTGCAGATGAGACAAAACTTTGTAAAGTAATAAAATGTGAGCAGGATATTGCTTTGTTGCAGAGAGATTTGGATAGATTGGGGGACTGGGCACTAAAATGGCAGATGAAATTTAACATAGAGAAATGCAAAGTTATGCACTTCGGGGTTAAGAATGCACAAGCAACTTACACACTAAATGGTAGTAAATTAGGAATAACCACACACGAGAAGGATTTGGGCATTGTTATAGACAACAAATTAGGCAGCAATATGCAATGTCAATCTGCAGTTGCTAAGGCCAGTAAGATTTTGTCATGTATTAATAGGGGCATAAATTCTCGGGATGAAAATATAATTTTGCCTCTTTATAAATCGCTGGTAAGACCACACCTTGAATATGCTGTGCAATTTTGGGCGCCTGTTCTAAAGAAGGATATCATGGCACTGGAGAGGGTCCAGAGACGAGCTACAAAATTGATAAAAGGAATGGAGCATTTTAGTTATGAAGAAAGGTTACAAAAATTAAATCTGTTTCGTTTGGAAAAACGGCGCCTGAGAGGGGATATGATAACTTTATACAAATATATTCGGGGCCAGTACAAACCTTTATCTGGAAATCTATTCATAAACAGGGTTATACATAGGACACGAGGTCACACATTTAGGCTGGAAGAAAGGAGATTTCATCTAAGGCAAAGAAAAGGTTTTTTTACAGTAAGAACAATAAGGATATGGAATTCTCTGCCTGAAGAGGTGGTTTTGTCAGAGTCCATACAGATGTTTAAACTGAAATTGGATAAATACTTACAAAAACATAACATACAGGGATATAATTTCTAATTAGTGGGGTAATAGCTGATTGATCCAAGGAGACATCTGACTGCTATTTTGGGGTCAAGAAGGAATTTTTTCCTAGTTTGTGGCAAAATTGGAAGTGCTTCAGACCAGGTTTTTTGCCTTCTTTTGGATCAACAGCAACAACATTTCTGAGGAAGGCTGAACTTGATGGGCGCAAGTCTCTTTTCAGCTATGTAACTATGTAACTATGTAACTATGTACGGGCCACGCTCCCGATTAGACTGTTCAGCATGCGCCGCCCGCCAGGAAGAAGGAGTTTCCTCGCCGCATGAGGCTTGTCTGGAGGCTGGAGTGCTGCATGATCAGAGGACCCCTGCCATCATACAGACCGTGTAATTACCGTTACACTTAGTTGCCATGGATTTCTATGAATTTATCAATCTTGGTTTCAAGTAGACCCTCTGCAGCGCTGGGGAGCCCCATTAAGCGAGACACACATGTGTTAAGTTCAAAGAGACCGCCAACTTTATTGTGTAGCACAAATCAATATATAGCTGATAGACTATTTAAAAGCTTGCAAGATAGAAGCTAGATAAAAACAATGCATAAGTTAGACGCTTCGAAACTTAACTTGTTAGCTGAGAAACGATACCTGGCTTGTTAGCCGAGGAGTTAAATTCTCGCTGAGCACAAAACAGAAAAAGAGTGAGATACCTCCACCTATTCCTGCCAGGTGTACAGGGGATTCTGAGACCAAATTTGAGCTACCATTATCTTACTCCATAACTAGAACACAGCCCTGTTTAAATATGACCTCTCCTTCCAAGAAATCATGGAATTATCCAACAGAAATGTATCAGAGTAGAATAAAGAGCCTTCCGGTGTGGATAATTATTTTACGTGCTCTGACCCAATCTGAAGTCACACCGGAGCAGCAGTACTATATTACAAGACCTCAGTGGGAATTCAGAATGGTTTGTGTGGTATTGATGGTATTCAGGTGTTGTACCGGAGGATTGGAGGAAGGCAGATGTTGTTCCTATACAGGGAGTGCAGAATTATTAGGCAAATGAGTATTTTGACCACATCATCCTCTTTATGCATGTTGTCTTACTCCAAGCTGTATAGGCTCGAAAGCCTACTACCAATTAAGCATATTAGGTGATGTGCATCTCTGTAATGAGAAGGGGTGTGGTCTAATGACATCAACACCCTATATCAGGTGTGCATAATTATTAGGCAACTTCCTTTCCTTTGGCAAAATGGGTCAAAAGAAGGACTTGACAGGCTCAGAAAAGTCAAAAATAGTGAAATATCTTGCAGAGGGATGCAGCACTCTTAAAATTGCAAAGCTTCTGAAGCGTGATCATCGAACAATCAAGCGTTTCATTCAAAATAGTCAACAGGGTCGCAAGAAGCGTGTGGAAAAACCAAAAAATAACTGCCCATGAACTGAGAAAAGTCAAGCGTGCAGCTGCCACGATGCCACTTGCCACCAGTTTGGCCATATTTCAGAGCTGCAACATCACTGGAGTGCCCAAAAGCACAAGGTGTGCAATACTCAGAGACATGGCCAAGGTAAGAAAGGCTGAAAGACGACCACCACTGAACAAGACACACAAGCTGAAACGTCAAGACTGGGCCAAGAAATATCTCAAGACTGATTTTTCTAAGGTTTTATGGACTGATGAAATGAGAGTGAGTCTTGATGGGCCAGATGGATGGGCCCGTGGCTGGATTGGTAAAGGGCAGAGAGCTCCAGTCCGACTCAGACGCCAGCAAGGTGGAGGTGGAGTACTGGTTTGGGCTGGTATCATCAAAGATGAGCTTGTGGGGCCTTTTCGGGTTGAGGATGGAGTCAAGCTCAACTCCCAGTCCTACTGCCAGTTCCTGGAAGACACCTTCTTCAAGCAGTGGTACAGGAAGAAGTCTGCATCCTTCAAGAAAAACATGATTTTCATGCAGGACAATGCTCCATCACACGCGTCCAAGTACTCCACAGCGTGGCTGGCAAGAAAGGGTATAAAAGAAGAAAATCTAATGACATGGCCTCCTTGTTCACCTGATCTGAACCCCATTGAGAACCTGTGGTCCATCATCAAATGTGAGATTTACAAGGAGGGAAAACAGTACACCTCTCTGAACAGTGTCTGGGAGGCTGTGGTTGCTGCTGCACGCAATGTTGATGGTGAACAGATCAAAACACTGACAGAATCCATGGATGGCAGGCTTTTGAGTGTCCTTGCAAAGAAAGGTGGCTATATTGGTCACTGATTTGTTTTTGTTTTGTTTTTGAATGTCAGAAATGTATATTTGTGAATGTTGAGATGTTATATTGGTTTCACTGGTAATAATAAATAATTGAAATGGGTATATATTTGTTTTTTGTTAAGTTGCCTAATAATTATGCACAGTAATAGTCACCTGCACACACAGATATCCCCCTAACATAGCTAAAACTAAAAACAAACTAAAAACTACTTCCAAAAATATTCAGCTTTGATATTAATGAGTTTTTTGGGTTCATTGAGAACATGGTTGTTGTTCAATAATAAAATTAATCCTCAAAAATACAACTTGCCTAATAATTCTGCACTCCCTGTACATAGGACACGAGGTCACACATTTAGGCTGGAAGAAAGGAGATTTCATCTAAGGCAAAGAAAAGGTTTTTTTACAGTAAGAGCTATAAGGTTATGGAATTCTCTGCCTGAAGAGGTGGTTTTGTCAGAGTCACTACAGAGGTTTAAACTGCAATTGGATAAATACTTGCAAAAACATAACATACAGCGATATCATTTCTAATTAGTGGGGTAATAGCTGCTTGATCCAAGGAGACATCTGATTGCTATTTTGGGGTCAAGAAGGAATTTTTTCCTAGTTTTTTGCCTTCTTTTGGATCAACAGCAAAAACCTATGTGAGGAAAGCTGAACTTGATGGCCGCAAGTCTATTTTTAGCTATGTAACTATGTGTGTGGAACTGCAGGATGGTTCCTGCGTGGTATTTTGGGATGGCTCCTGCGTGGTATTTTGTGATGGTTCCTGCATGGTATTTTGGGATGGTTCCTGCGTGGTATTTTGGGATGGCTCCTGTATGGTATTTTGGGATGGTTCCTGCGTGGTATTTTGGGATGATTCCTGCGCTGTATTTTGGGATGGCTCCTGTATGGTATTTTGGGATGGTTCCTGCATGGTATTTCTGGGTAATTTGGTTCCTGCATGGTATTTTGGGATGGTTCTTGCATGGTATTTTGGGATGGTTCCTGCCTGATATTTTGGGATGGCTCCTGCGTGGTATTTTGGGATGGTTCCTGCGTGGTATTTTTGGATGGTTCCAGCGTGGTATTTTGGGATGGCTCCTGCATGGTATTTTGGGATGGTTCTTGCGTGGTATTTTGGGATGGCTCCTGCATTGTATTTTTGGATGGTTCCTGCGTGGTATTTTGGGATGGCTCCTGCGTGGTATTTTGGGATGGTTCCTGCGTGGTATTTTGGCATGGTTCCTGCGTGGTATTTTGGGATGGCTCCTGTATGGTATTTTGGGATGGTTCCTGCGTGGTATTTTGGGATGGTTCCTGCGTGGTATTTTGGGATGGCTCCTGCGTGGTATTTTGGGATGGTTCCTGCATGGTATTTTGGGATGGTTCCTGTGTGGTATTTTGGGATGATTCTTGCGTGGTATTTGGGATGGCTCCTGCGTGGTATTTTGGGATGGTTCCTGTTTGGTATTTTGGGATGTTTCCTACATGGTATTTTGGGATGGCTCCTGCTTGGTATTTTGGGATGGCTCCTGCATGGTATTTTGGGATGGTTCCTGCATTGTATTTTGGGATGGCTCCTGTATGGTATTTTGGGATGATTCTTGCGTGGTATTTGGGATGGCTCCTGCTTGGTATTTTGGGATGGTTCCTACATGGTATTTTGGTATGGTTCCTGCTTGGTATTTTGGGATGGTTTCTGCATGGTATTTTGGGATGGCTCCTGCGTGGTATTTTGGGATGGTTTCTGCGTGATATTTCTGGGTAATTTGGTTCCTGCGTGGTATTTTGGGATGGTTCCTACGTGATATTTTGGGATGGTTCTTGCATGGTATTTTGGGATGGCTCCTGCATGGTATTTTGGGATGGTTCCTGCGTGGTATTTCTGGGTAATTTGGTTCCTGTGTGGTATTTTGGGATGGCTCCTGCGTGGTATTTTGGGATGGTTCCTGCGTGGTATTTTGGGATGGCTCCTGCATTGTATTTTGGGATGGTTCCTGCGTGGTATTTTGGGATGGCTCCTGCATGGTATTTTGGGATGGTTCCTGCTTGGTATTTTGGGATGGTTCCTGTATGGTATTTTGGGATGGTTCCTGCTTGGTATTTTGGGATGGTTCCTGTATGGTATTTTGGGATGGTTCCTGCTTGGTATTTTGGGATGGCTCCTGCATGGTATTTTGGGATGGTTCCTGCGTGGTATTTTGGGATGGCTCCTGCATGGTATTTTGGGATGGTTCCTGCATGGTATTTTGGGATGGTTCCTGCTTGGTATTTTGGGATGGTTCCTGTATGGTATTTTGGGATGATTCTTGTGTGGTATTTGGGATGGCTCCTGCGTGGTATTTCTGGGTAATTTGGTTCCTGTGTGGTATCTTGAGATGGTTACTACGTGGTATTTTGGGATGGCTCCTGCAAGGTATTTTGTGATGGTTTCTGCTTGGTATTTCTGGGTAATTTGGTTCCAGCATGGTATTTTGGGATGGTTCTTGCGTGGTATTTTGGGATGGTTCCTGCCTGATATTTTGGGATGGTTTCTGCATGGTATTTTGGGATGGTTCCTGTCTGATATTTTGGGATGGCTCCTGCATGGTATTTTGGGATGGTTCCTGCGTGGTATTTTTGGATGGTTCCAGCGTGGTATTTTGGGATGGCTCCTGCATTGTATTTTGGGATGGTTCTTGCGTGGTATTTTGGGATGGCTCCTGCATTGTATTTTTGGATGGTTCCTGCGTGGTATTTTGGGATGGCTCCTGCGTGGTATTTTGGGATGGTTCCTGCGTGGTATTTTGGCATGGTTCCTGCGTGGTATTTTGGGATGGCTCCTGTATGGTATTTTGGGATGGTTCCTGCGTGGTATTTTGGGATGGTTCCTGCGTGGTATTTTGGGATGGCTCCTGCGTGGTATTTTGGGATGGTTCCTGCATGGTATTTTGGGATGGTTCCTGTGTGGTATTTTGGGATGATTCTTGCGTGGTATTTGGGATGGCTCCTGCGTGGTATTTTGGGATGGTTCCTGTTTGGTATTTTGGGATGTTTCCTACATGGTATTTTGGGATGGCTCCTGCTTGGTATTTTGGGATGGCTCCTGCATGGTATTTTGGGATGGTTCCTGCATTGTATTTTGGGATGGCTCCTGTATGGTATTTTGGGATGATTCTTGCGTGGTATTTGGGATGGCTCCTGCTTGGTATTTTGGGATGGTTCCTACATGGTATTTTGGTATGGTTCCTGCTTGGTATTTTGGGATGGTTTCTGCATGGTATTTTGGGATGGCTCCTGCGTGGTATTTTGGGATGGTTTCTGCGTGATATTTCTGGGTAATTTGGTTCCTGCGTGGTATTTTGGGATGGTTCCTACGTGATATTTTGGGATGGTTCTTGCATGGTATTTTGGGATGGCTCCTGCATGGTATTTTGGGATGGTTCCTGCGTGGTATTTCTGGGTAATTTGGTTCCTGTGTGGTATTTTGGGATGGCTCCTGCGTGGTATTTTGGGATGGTTCCTGCGTGGTATTTTGGGATGGCTCCTGCATTGTATTTTAGGATGGTTCCTGCGTGGTATTTTGGGATGGCTCCTGCATGGTATTTTGGGATGGTTCCTGCTTGGTATTTTGGGATGGTTCCTGTATGGTATTTTGGGATGGTTCCTGCTTGGTATTTTGGGATGGTTCCTGTATGGTATTTTGGGATGGTTCCTGCTTGGTATTTTGGGATGGCTCCTGCATGGTATTTTGGGATGGTTCCTGCGTGGTATTTTGGGATGGCTCCTGCATGGTATTTTGGGATGGTTCCTGCATGGTATTTTGGGATGGTTCCTGCTTGGTATTTTGGGATGGTTCCTGTATGGTATTTTGGGATGATTCTTGCGTGGTATTTGGGATGGCTCCTGCGTGGTATTTCTGGGTAATTTGGTTCCTGTGTGGTATCTTGAGATGGTTACTACGTGGTATTTTGGGATGGCTCCTGCAAGGTATTTTGTGATGGTTTCTGCTTGGTATTTCTGGGTAATTTGGTTCCAGCATGGTATTTTGGGATGGTTCTTGCGTGGTATTTTGGGATGGTTCCTGCCTGATATTTTGGGATGGTTTCTGCATGGTATTTTGGGATGGTTCCTGCGTGGTATTTTTGGGATGGTTCCTGCGTGGTATTTTGGGATGGCTCCTGTGTGGTATCTTGAGATGGTTCCTACGTGGTATTTTGGCATGGCTCCTGCGTGGTATTTTGGGATGGCTCCTGTGTGGTATCTTGAGATGGTTCCTACGTGGTATTTTGGGATGGTTCCTGCTTGGTATTTTGGGATGGTTCCTGTATGGTATTTTGGGATGATTCTTGCGTGGTATTTTGGGATGGCTCCTGTATTGTATTTTGGGATGGTTCCTGCGTGGTATTTTGGGATGGTTCCTGCGTGGTATTTTGGGATGGTTCCTGCTTGGTATTTTGGGATCGTTCCTGCTTGGTATTTTGGGATGGCTCCTTTGTGGTATTTTGAGCTGGTTCCTACGTGGTATTTTGGGATGGCTCCTGCGTGGTATTTTGGGATGGTTCCTGCTTGGTATTTTGGGATGGCTCCTGTGTGGTATCTTGAGATGGTTCCTACGTGGTATTTTGGGATGGCTCCTGCGTGGTATTTTGGGATGGCTCCTGCGTGGTATTTTGGGATGATTCCTGCGTGGTATTTTGGGATGATATCTGCGTGGTATTTTGAGATGATTCCTGTTTGGTATTTTGGGATGGCTCCTGTGTGGTATCTTGAGATGATGCTTGCATGGTATTTGGGATGGCTCCTGTGTGGTATTTTGGGATGGCTCCTGCGTGGTATTTTGGGATGATTCCTGTGTGGTATTTTGGGATGGCTCCTGCGTGGTATTTTGGAATGATTCCTGCGTGGTATTTTGGGATGGCTCCTGCGTGGTATTTTGGGATGGCTCCTGCGTGGTATTTTGGGATGATTCCTGTGTGGTATTTTGGGATGGCTCCTGCATGGTATTTTGGGATGATTCCTGCGTGGTATTTTGGGATGATTCCTGCGTGGTATTTTGGAAAAATAAAATAAATTTCCGTGTAGATACATTGTTTAGTGAGTCTGCTTGTGGCTACAGACAGACCCTCCCTCCGTTATAAGTAGAGATAGCTCCACTCAGGAGTGTCTCACGTCGGGCTATGGAGACTGATCTTATGCCAAAAACCGCTGTACAGCAGGGGCTTATGGGAAAAGTAGTTTATCCCACAAAAATAGACCCCCCCCCTCCAATCACATAGATATTAGTAAAGTTGCTGAATAAACAGATAGCAGCCCAGTCCCTGTTACTGTCTGTTCACATATCCATGTCTAGAGGAGAAATCAGACCAAGTTGCACACTTGGAAAGAATTGATCATTTTAACCTGGATCATCCTCCTGTCTGACTGAGTGCATGCTCCAGTTCCCAGCTCACTGCCTTAGAATATAATCTATGTAAAGAGGAACTGCATGGATTGGGTCATTGCACCATAACCACTTCAGTAAACAATTTTCAAGCTTAGAGTGACTTTTTACATCCCAGGCACACTCTGACCGAGACATCCCGCTCCAGGAATAAACCCTTTATAACTTGATGTGTGTTTCTGATTTCAGCTGACATATTCTCTCCATTGAAGTCTGTTGCTGGAGCTCTGGGATTTACACAGAGGGATGTAGCGTGTTAGATCGGGGCCTTGCACAGACATGCAGGGGAAGTGACATGTCCCCCAGAACTCCTTCGAGGCCCAGCCCCATCTAAAATGATTTTTAAAGGTTACTGTGCACAGATCTGGGGTTTACAAGGTGTGGAAACCAAGTCAGATTTGGGGAAATCTTCATCAGCAATCCATTCATCTTAAATGCAGATCCTCCAAGCCCCATGTAATAATTGAAATAACACAGGGACTTATTTACTAAACAGTGCATCACGGTAAAACCAAAACTAAATGAAACAATAATTAGTCCATAATCTGCTAATCTGAAGACATAACTAAGGTTGGATTCTAAGGAGAATGTTTGGCCTCTCTGTAATGTGCTCACTGTCACTGATGTAATGTAACAGTTTAACCCATTGCTGTACACAGGACTTGTTCCCCTAGCGAAGCACCTTTCACTCATTTATTAATAAATGGAAGAAATTGTGTTCCCATTGGTGCAAAAGTGCCAAAGTACTTCAGTAGGAGCCTCGTCTGATTTAACATAGATCTTTAAAGGTAGCCTATAATACAGAAAATAACAATAGTTTATACGGGATTATAAATATCCTTCTGTGATCTCTGTTCACCCGGTCTAGTGTTTAATGAGGATTACTATCCTTGTTTCCAGCGCCAAGACTCCTCTGCTGCGCCTTTGTCTTTGCCAGCAAGCCTGCTGACTCTCCATGATCTTGTCCAATCCTAGCGTTCTCAGAGAGAAGCATTGGGAATGAGAACTCAATGACCACACTCCAGGAGTCCAGTCTGACTTGGTTCTGGAATCGGAAGCGTCTGAAAGACAGCAAATAAAGGTATATTCAACCCTTCAATTTAAACATTGCTATTTCTACAAAATGGCAATGCTTTAAATGAAAGGGTTAAAAATATAGGGCCACTATAACCAGATCACATAATTGAGAGGAATGGATCTGTTGCCTTTAAATATATATCTCTTCTGCCTTCCTGTATCCTGGGGAACCTCTCCACCTGATGCTCGGTTAGTGTTTGAAATCACAGTTGTGTTAGTACATAGATCTCAATCAATATATAGTGGATTGCATGGACTCGTTTAGTCTATAGCAGCCTCGCTGTGATTGTAGCACAGTTTGAGAATTTTTCCAACTAAGAACATTTTGTCTAAATGTTACAATTAGGTCTGCAGCTCACTTCAATTCGGTGTTCAGTAACTCAAAATATTCCAACCAAATTCTTTAACTGAAAGACATTTGGAAACCAGAAATTGAAGCGTCAGTTGACTATTATTTTCTGAATAATTATTCCGATGCAGTTACAGATCAGCCGGCGCTGTGTAGAAGTAGGATTAGAAGTGGCAGTGTCCCCCGTGGGTTGGAGGTGGCCTGAAGCAGCGCGGGGTGATGAGGGATGTGGGGCGAAGGTCTGAACTAGGGGATGAAATTTGGCAGTTTCACTTATTCCAGCACCATTTGAAGACTAATTGGTGAGCAGTGTTTGTGGCCATTTCTCCAGAGATCCAAGTGGAAAGGAAATCGGAACCATATGGGGGAACGGATGTAAAGGAAAAGCCGACTGATACAGATAACGATAGCAAAAACAATGTTTCCAAACCAGCGCACACTAACAGACTATTCACTAAAGTGGGGATTTCGGTTTAAACATTCTCCCAGAGAGCTGCACTTTCAGTGCCCTATTTTGGCCTAGAATGTGAAATTCACTTTCAATTCTTGGTAAATCACATTCTGATAGGAATCTGTTCACTGAATAAGGAACTGGGGAAATGGCAAAGTACCTGGAAAAGTTTTACAACTCAGATCTAGCTACAAAATTGTAATTGTCTCGCCAATGACGGAGGTATTGAACATTGATTCACTACGAATTCACTACCAGTTCTCACCTTAGTAAATAACTCAGATATACTCCAGTGAACCCTGGAGATGGACTCAACGAGTTAACGGGAGATTTAACCACTAACTAGGACACGCAGACTGGGAGATGTCTAGCGGACACAGAGAGAGAATGGTTTGTAACTATTATTAACCCCTAGTGTTCCGAATCGGCAAATGAGTTCTTATGATTAAATGCTGTTATTTACCTAAAGGATTTTGAAAACCCCAATAATCATTCTCACTATATCTTACTGTGTACATTGAGGTGCAGGGTTAATCACCAGCTTTTCCCTGTCTCCTGTGGTTACATAGAGCAATGTGCCCCTCTCATCTGGCCCCTGGAAATCATACATTGCTAAATATCCCACATCATAGCTCTACTAAATGATATGGAGGGCCGGGCTCACCAACACAAAATACTCTCTGAATACAGTAAATGCACTTCTGAAGTTTGAAAATAGTGCAAAAACCAAAATACAATTCTTTTAAGCGCCTTTTCAAAATAATGATTCCAAACATGAAATATACTATATACATATATAGTGACGAACTGGACCTCGTTACGGATTCTTGGAGGGGCATACTTGCTAGCCATTTACCCTGTGACTATAGTCCCTGTGTTAAACCCTGGTTAAAACACTGTTTGCGCCTGTTGGGACTTATAACAGGAACAATTCGAACTTTCGAAGCGTCACTTTGAACTCCCGAAGCCATTCGACCACGTGGCAGCGGCCATCTTAAGCCGCGAGTACAATGAGCGGTGTTTGGTCATTGAGTTCATGGAACTCAAATCGCCCACGCGACGGCACAAACACCGCTAAACTCTTACCTTCCATGGAGGTTTAGCTATTCGAACGGGAGTCGATCGGCGTTCGGTAAGAATACACTCACGAAACAAGGGACATACTATGACTTTATCCACAAATGGCTACGTTCGGTATTTCGAACTGTATTTCGAATCCCAGAAGTAGACCGGACGCACAGCCTGATTCTCTGGAACTGTTTTGGGCATGAAACCAGGCGTGCGGTGGGTTAAAATAAGACTTACTGGAAATTCCTGATCTGATCTGGGTGATTCTTGGATACGTTGGTCACCCAGATCAGTTATTATCAACTTTCCTTCAAAGAAGAGAGAAGGTAGCACACCGGGACATCCCCTGGCTACTGTGTACACCTCGGACTCCCGCAGGAGGGTCATCTTTTCTGGTTCCCTGGGGTTTCAGGTAATTCAGATTTGGATCCTCTCTGGTTAATCTGGATCCTGGTACCAGTTAGTCTCTGGAGATAAAAAAAACATGCAAATTGTCCAAGACAATGAAAGAGAAATAGCACGCTAAGTGTTTTCATGAGTTTTCAACACCAACAGTTGCAATGGTTTGTAATCCCTCAAACTTTATTCTCAGATTAATCCGCAGGGATATGCTATGTGCGCTATCCTCTGAGCATGCGGCAAATTCACTGTAAACAATTATACACTAAACTGGAAATGTGGCTGAAAAGACAAGGGACAAACTAGAAAAACTGCTGATCTGGGGAATGTTTACACTTTGAGCTTTTCACCCGATTCACAGATTGTCAGACGTTACACAGTGTCACTCGATTCACAGATTGTCAGACTTACACAGTATCACTCGATTCACAGATTGTCAGACGTTACACAGTGTCACGCGATTCACATATTGTCAGACTTACACAGTATCACTCGATTCACAGATTGTCAGACGTTACACAGTGTCCCCCGATTCACAGATTGTCAGACATTACACAGTGTCACTCGATTCACAGATTGTCAGACGTTACACAGTGTCCCCCGATTCACAGATTGTCAGACGTTACACAGTGTCACTCGATTCACAGATTGTCAGACGTTACTCAGTGTCCCCCATTCACAGATTGTCAGACGTTACACAGTGTCCCCCGATTCACAGATTGTCAGACGTTACACAGTGTCACTCGATTCACATATTGTCAGACTTACACAGTATCACGCGATTCACATATTGTCAGACTTACACAGTATCACTCGATTCACAGATTGTCAGACGTTACTCAGTGTCCCCCATTCACAGATTGTCAGACATTACATACTGTCACCCGATTCACAGATTGTCACACGTTACTCATTGTCACCCGATTCACAGATTGTCAGACGTTACACAGTGTCACTCGATTCACAGATTGTCACACGTTACTCATTGTCACCCGATTCACAGATTGTCAGACGTTACACAGTGTCACTCGATTCACAGATTGTCACACGTTACTCAGTGTCACCCGATTCACAGATTGTCACACGTTACACAGTGTCACTCGATTCACAGATTGTCAGACGTTACAAAGTGTCCCCCGATTCACAGATTGTCAGATGTTACACAGTGTCACCCGATTCACAGGTTGTCAGATGTTACACAGTGTCACACGATTCACAGATTGTCAGACTTACACAGTATCACTCGATTCACAGATTGTCAGACGTTACACAGTGTCCCCCGATTCACAGATTGTCAGACGTTACACAGTGTCCCCCGATTCACAGATTGTCAGACGTTACACAGTATCACTCGATTCACAGATTGTCAGACGTTACACAGTGTCCCCCGATTCACAGATTGTCAGACTTACACAGTGTCCCCCTATTCACATATTGTCAGATGTTACACAGTGTCACTCGATTCACAGATTGTCAGACGTTACACAGTGTCCCCCGATTCACAGATTGTCAGATGTTACACAGTGTCCCCCTATTCACAGATTGTCAGACGTTACACAGTGTCCCCCGATTCACAGATTGTCAGACGTTACACAGTGTACCCCTATTCACAGATTGTCAGATGTTACACAGTGTCCCCCGATTCACATATTGTCAGATGTTACACAGTATCACTCGATTCACATATTGTCAGACTTACACAGTATCACTCGATTCACATATTGTCAGACTTACACAGTATCACTCGATTCACAGATTGTCAGACGTTACACAGTGTCCCCCGATTCACAGATTGTCAGATGTTACACAGTGTCACTCGATTCACAGATTGTCAGACGTTACACAGTGTCACCCGATTCACAGATTGTCAGATGTTACACAGTGTCCCCCGATTCACAGATGGTCAGATGTTACACAGTGTCCCCCTATTCACAGATTGTCAGACGTTACACAGTGTCCCCCGATTCACAGATTGTCAGACGTTACACAGTGTACCCCTATTCACAGATTGTCACACGTTACACAGTGTCACTCGATTCACAGATTGTCAGACGTTACACAGTGTCACTCGATTCACAGATTGTCAGACGTTACACAGTGTCACCCGATTCACAGATTGTCAGACGTTACACAGTGTCACTCGATTCACAGATTGTCAGACGTTACATACTGTCACCCGATTCACAGATTGTCAGACGTTACACAGTGTCCCCCGATTCACAGATTGTCAGACGTTACACAGTGTCACTCGATTCACAGATTGTCAGACGTTACACAGTGTCACCCGATTCACAGATTGTCAGACGTTACACAGTGTCACTCGATTCACAGATTGTCAGACGTTACATACTGTCACCCGATTCACAGATTGTCAGACGTTACACAGTGTCACCCGATTCACAGATTGTCAGACGTT
>CAKOES020000329.1:0-32027 GCA_933207985.1 Pelobates cultripes
TTTATGTTTATTTTAACAACTTTTAATACCTTTTGAAACAGGCACTGCACAAGCCGGCTATTCCGGCAGACACTTGCAAAAGCCGGCTATTCCGGCAGACACTGCACAAGCTGGCTATTCCGGCCATGTGATCACAAGGACCCCGAGATCACATGGCCAGGGAGGGCCGGATCAGACGGGGGGGGGTTGTGATCACCGGCGGGGGATCGCCAGCGATCAGGTAAGTGGTGATTTACTAAATGACTTACCAGGTACGTCTACAAGAGTTTTTTGGCCTCTTGATAATGTATACATCTGATTATTTTGATATATACTCATTATTGCCTCTGCAGTGCCCTCCACT
The DNA here is from genome assembly GCA_933207985.1 of Pelobates cultripes. Lineage (NCBI taxonomy): Eukaryota > Metazoa > Chordata > Amphibia > Anura > Pelobatidae > Pelobates > Pelobates cultripes. Next base: position 344 of record CAKOES020000329.1, read on the forward strand.
AATATTGGCACCCTTGGTATGTATGAGCAAAAACTTGTCTTCATTGTTTAAACTTTTGATCTTTTGTTCAGAAAATACACAAAAATAATATGTCCTCATGGACTATTGCAAACAAAATACCGGTTTATAAAAACCTGTTAGCTAACCACACTAAAAAAAGGAAAAGCCTCTATTCACATAGATAAAAGAATACATATTCACATGTATTTGTTACATTGTAAAACAAGACTGAAACATACAGCGGGAAGCACTGGATCAAGATGTTGAAGTGTTTTGTGCCTCACTTGTACTTCATCAGAGACAAATGATCCAGAAACATCAAACCAATATATAGAGAACAACATAATGATAGTTAAATTAATCATTAATTAAAATGTGCAAAAACAGCATCTTGGCTGAAAGCTAAGTAAGGGCATATTGTAAAGCGCTACGGAATCTGTTGGCTCTATATAAATGGCAATAATAATAATAATAATATATGTATACACTTATAAAACTCCACAAATAAAGGTTGTGAAACAATGATACACCAACATGTTATGTAACCATATATAAAAAATATACCAGAGCAAAGCTAAAATGACAGGTATATGCATAATACAAATAGTGAGCAATGTTGTACGTTGAAATAGCTTGTGTAGAATATAAAGCCTGCACAGAACACAATACATAACAAATAGATACAATGTATACACAAATGGTTGTACATAGAGATGCATTAACTCTATCAAATAATGTTTCTAACAAACAGTATTTATTGCCTGCATAGTATAAGTGATCATACATGAAAAACAGTATTAAAACTAGACCAAAGATAGAAGTGAGCAGAACTATCAAATAGATGAGACGACAAACAAATATATATATATATATATATATATATATATTGATGTATCATAGAAAAAAAAAGCCTATGGGGGGTCAATAAGACCCCCTCATCACTATAAATGAGGGTTTAAATCTCCCTAGCCCCAACCTACTCCTGGTCACCCACATGACTCAATGCCCTAGCCACCCCCATTAAAATTAGGTACAACTGCCCACCCATCCTAATATTAGTGAATGGGGGCCATTGAAACTAATACCTGTAAGAAAAAAAATATTCTTACTATCAGTCTTCTTTCTTCTAACTCTTCTTTTCTTCAGCTCCAAAAATGATTTGCAGAAAAATAAAAAGTATGTTGCTATATTGGTATTTCATAATCACTAGTAATGTGATTATGTCATTAAATATCCACCAGGTTATGCCACTTTAAAAAGAGTATCAGCCGTGTTTATAATCTGCTTAGAATGTATTCTTTAATATAAAAAATTTAAATTATTTATACCTAATGTGATCTCCTTGTGAAACTATTGTATTGGATATGAAAACAATTCATTTTCTCTCCACTGAACAGTGGACTTGGCTAATTATCACTATTCAGCGATTACAAGGGTCTTGCTAAGTTCGGGTTGCACATGTTGTTTGTAGATTCTTACTTGTTTTGTTTGCGTGTGTTGCTTGTATGTTTGTCATTATTAATGATCTCTGAGAAGTAAAGGAAGCAATAGTCTGAAGAAAATCTGAAAAAGGTTATTGCTTAAAAAAAATTAAAAATCTAGCTCCATTTTCACAGAATGTATCCCAGCTGTATGTCAAGATACAGTTTATATATTTTGCAGTTAGCTTATATAAAGTGCAAATTGTTTATATGTTAAAGCAAAGTAACCACAAACTTTAACAAATAAGGTATATTGGTTGAACAGAATTGATTGAGTTGCTAAACAAGAATGGAGATGATCTACTAGAGCCACAGCCCCATATGATTATGTGTTTAAGTAGGACATTAATTAGAATTTCTTAGCCTACAAGGCATGGTGAAGCCAAACATTTTTTTGTGTTCCATGTCTAATCCAGGATGCGGGATGCTGAGTACCTCACTTTCCAGATGGTGTCATATTTGCTCTGGATTCTCGGTAGACTACGTTGGTACTAGCTTCATGACCCAGCCTTGAGCAGAACTACAACAGCAGTAGTGACTTGTAAAACAAATACATTCCATGTCATGTTCCATTTATACCCTACGCTCTGAAAAATATATGGAGGATCAGCACCTTACTCGGAACCAGTGCCCAAGTTCCTCACCTTTCAAGGCAGTTGCAGTACTTTGCACATCTCATTGCAACTGCCCGTAGTGTTGACATATTCCTCCCAAAATGTAAAATAGACAAGAGGAGCACTTTAATTGCAGGGGCAGAACTGTTCTGAGAAATCTTAGGCTACTTACTAATAAGAATGTGTGCGACAAAAATGCGATTTAGAATACAAGCAATGTATATTATTTACACAGACTGATTTCTAAACTCTGTTCTTCTTAACTATTGACATTGCTGTTGGTACAATTCCTGTGAGGTAGACTTTGGCATTCATTTTTGGGAGAAAATATTGTAGTCCGACTTTTTGTCAATTCATCTATTCTTCTGAAAGATGAATGGTTGAATGCAAATTACAACAAATTAAGTGAACAACAAATTGCTATTTGTACTGATTTCATTTCGGAAAAAAATATATATTTTTTCCGTTTGGATGCAATTTGTTTCGGATGGGACTAAAAGTGTGGCAAGGCCCAAGTCTACTGTGGTGCTCTGTTACACACCCAGACACACTAACAACATGAAGCTCCTATAAAAGAGGAACATTATGATAGAAAAGAAAGACAGAGGAAATTGAAGTAAAAAATGAAAATACATTTGGCAAGATACAAGAACGGCAGTCCTCATGTATTCTGTATTGGTCCAAGCATGTGAAAAAAAAAAAAAAAGTTATAAGTGAACAAAGTATAAAAAGTCCAAAACCTGAGCATAGGACCACCTGCAGCTGCTGTGCAGGGAGGAGACCACCAAAGAAGCAGACCCTAAAAAAAGATTCGAGAAGCCCTGGATGCGTTTCGCACCACTCCTGGTGCTATCTCAACATATCCAAACTGTGACATAGCTAAGCTGGGGATTTCGTTCAGAGTCAGCTTTTTAAAAAATATCACATTGCAGTTTACTACAAATCAGTATTTTGTGAATAAACACACGTTGTACCACAATATATATAAATGCTTTAAGTTCAACAGATGTAATGACAACACAAAGTTAAATAAATTGTAAAAAAAACTGTCAGAATAATAAAGACATAACATAAATGTCAAAACAGCTGAGCTGAAAATTTTGCTCAGAGATTTTTTTTCACTTTATCTATATTTTACAAAAATGTGCAGATTTCTAGTTAAAGGGACACTATAGGCACCCATACCACTTAAACTCATTGCAATGTCTTGTGTCCGACTTTGCCCTGCAATGTAAATCATTGCAGTTTTAGAGAACTTGTAGTTTTAGAGACTTGTACTACGAAAGCACTTTTTTTCTTATCCCTTTCTTTCTGTGAGCCTACCTTCCCTGCTACCTGTTTTTGCTGTCTTTGCCTTCAGAATCCAATTTTTCTAAATATATATATATATATATATATATATTTATTTATTTTTTATTTTTTTTCCATTCAATTTCTTCTAATACGGTATATTATCTTAAATTGATTTAAATTGAGAGAATGAAGAATCCAGTCCTTTAGTCTAATGTACCTGAGAGCTTATGCCCTTGGGGTAGATACTAGGTTTGGTTAGATTATTGAAAGAACATTAAAGGGACATTATACATACCAGAACAACTACAACTAGACCGGTAGATAAATGCCTTTCTGTACCACAGTTTAACTATCAAATAAAGGCAAATATATAATGATAGTGCATAAGAGTAGTAATGGGCAGTATTGTTATAGGTACCTTTTCCGAATATTAGAGGGACATAGCTAGAATATAGGGTATGGTTGTGAGTAGATATAGAATGTAGGAGACCCAAATCTGTGATAAAAGGGTATTTGGATGTCCACTGAGTAAATGTCTAACAGTGGAGAGATCTGGTATCTATAAGTAACGTAAAACCCTAAGTCTGTGCCTTCAATGGCACCTAATCTGCTGCAAAATTAGAAGAGTAAATAAGCCTTGATTCATACTTCCTATGCACTACAATAACTATTCCATGCCCGCCCAAAGATCGATCCTGCAGAATGGAGAAATAAAGAAAATATAGTTTGATTTGGAACATCTGTGCAGAGTTTGAGGTTTAGTGGCAGGGTAAGAAGTGCGGCTGAGCCCTGATGCGCGTTTCGCCGGTAAGCAGCTTTTCAAGGGGGAACCCATGTCCCGGGTTTTTTTGTGTTAATATCACACCCATTGATACGATAGGTCCATCATAACACAGATAATTATGTCATGATTAACCTTGTAATAGCTGAAATTTACATAATTGAGTGAATAGTTAACTATTTCGAAGACATCATTAAGTCCCAACTGTTAATAGTATATCTTATAATATGGTGATGTTCTATATATAATTGCCCACGCCTGAGTTATGTTGGATGTGTTTGTTGAGTATACACTTAAGAATAGAGCAATCTGACCAGTTAGAAATAATCGATTTCGGTGGGTTAATTACGGATGTTAAAGGGACAGAAGGATGTCCATATTAGTTGTGAAAATCATTGGTTTTGACCAGTTGATTATGGATATTAAGGGGACAGTAAGATGTCCATAATTTGTTTTGGATAGTTATTATTCTTATTGCATGAACTAGTATATAGTTTATGATGAACTAATACATAATGTACATTATATGAATTATTATAAAGTCATGGTTTTAGTGTATACTAAATGTTTTTTGAAGGTAAAGAATATTCAGCTAATTCAAAAAGTGGTAATAAGTGTTAAATGAACAGGGAACTGAACGACCCCCGACAGGCAGCCCAAGGTGACTCCCCCCCTCCTACCCACCCTCTTAGCCCCCCTCCTCACCTGCCCTCACCACCCCACCTACCCACCCTCTATTTTCCGTATACAGAACGCAGTAACAGACTGGACACCCGCAACCTGACCGACAACGTCTGACTACCAGAACAGCACCTGCTCTAAATACACAATGCAGACAAAGGCAATAGACAAACTCAACTAACACCCACACTACAAAGCACAATGATGCTAAAGTTCCTATCGCAATGTGGAAAGCTGTACACCTAAGTACCTACACAACGATACTAGCAACCCTAATAAGCACGGGACCTATAGGCCCCATCTCCAGAAAGCTGGACAACTTACTAATTATCATACATATTCAATGTTGACTGGGGCCCTAGGTGTTCACAGGGCCGACAAATGTCTTACAAAACATACAGTCATTAAAAAGTTTTAATTTCATCTTGTTTCTTTTCTTTCTGTAACACTTATAACTGTTTAGTTAAACTCCTGATGCAACATGTTCGCAACACTTGAGTGAACGGGACCTGCGCGTCCCACCCTCAGAAACCATAAAACTGTATGTACAACACTGACAAATCTCATGCTCAATAAACAGCTTTGTTACTAATAAGTGTTAAATGTGCAATAGCTATATTCATGGTATACGGTTGTGGAATTAAATATACCTTGGGTGCTAAATTCAAAAGTTAATTGAATAATGGGAAAAGGTGAGGAAAATAAGATAATACAGTGATATAAACTAAAAAAAAATTCTTTTAAAGTATCGATATAAGGTAATACGCCATTACTAAACTCAGTTGTGGATAAATGGTGTGTAATTAAGTTCTTTGTTCAATCTACGGGGAGTTAATGTCTGGAATGCATAAATCCATTTTGATTCTTTTTGTAGTAGTGTTGTAGAATTATTAGGCCTCTATAAATCTGTAAGGCCCCTTTAAATCCTCTTGCTATACCTCTAAGAGGCCCCCATAGTTTTACAAGAAAGCTTTGTCTATAGAACATAGAATTTGCATGCCAGCAAGAAATAGCTTTGATAAAATGTGTATTTACTAAAAGCCTTGAAACCTAACCTTGAGAAACTAACCGTGCCAGCTACACTCTAAATGGATGGCTGCCAAAGCACCCCTCCCATCGAGTGAACACCTCGTGCTAACAAGATGGCGCCTACATCTTGTGTCCACTCCCGTGTCAAGGATGACATCACCTCTTGATAGGAGGGTACCTAACTAACCACTTAACACCTGGACCAATCAATAGTGTCTATTTGCTGTTATCTTGATTTTCTTCAATGATGTAATAATGCCTTTAAAAGGGTCTGCGCACCCATTTTCTGTCAGAAGCCATTAAACTTCTCCGGAGTTCTTTCATTAACCTGAACTCTGTGTCTCAGTGTGAATTTACTTCTGCGTGCACGCAACTTTATTATCTTTAATTTGGACAGGAACAGATAGTCATTCAAACTAATTGGTTTGCAGTAAATTATCTACAACAGCTGGCGCCCATAACGTGGGGCTCTGGGCTATGTCCTGCCTGGGCAGCTGTCCAAGAAGATGCTGGGGGGGGTGAATCCTGGGGGAAGGAAAGATCACCTCTGAGTACACGGTAGAGATTGCTGCAGCACCTAGCCGGTATGTTCCTACCCCTGTGATTGACCTGTTCCAGTGTCTGTGACTGCTGCCGAGAGGACATCAAAGTCAGGTAATAACTTGCCCAGAGTCTTTGTATTGTTAATGATACTTAATTTACCTGCATGTTGACTATCTGTTGCCTGGGTGTGTTTGTATTGGTATGTGTTTAACTTAGTACCCGGGGAGTGTAAGTGCCTGTTTAACTCCTTTTAGGTACCACATGCCTGTGGTAGTAAGGAAAAAGGGGGGTGGACCTGTGGAAGTTTTCCTGGGGGTCCTCTATTGCCTGTTTAACTCTTTTAGGAGCCACGTGGCTGTGGCTGTAAGGAAAAAGAGTAGGGGGAATCTGTGGAGGATGATGTAGACTCATTGCTTCCTGGGGGTTCCCCAGAGTGTCATTTTGACCGCTTAGCTTCTTGGTAAAATTCCAGCCTCGAGCGCTGAGGCAGGTAAGATTCCAATTCTTTAGGCTATACAGGATTCGGGTTGGAAGCTGTTGCTGTTTCCTGTGGCTGCTGGTAGTGAGACTTGCGGGTGGGTCCGCAACAGGGACACTACGAGGTTGAGGGAGGTGGCTTTTGGCCACACGAGTAAAGGCAAGGGATAAAACTGTTGAACTTATTTGAACTGTGATGCATGCACTGTATTTACACTGAAATGTTATTGTCTTAATTGTCTGTCACACAGATTCCTGTGTTTACTTCTATCTTACTCACTGTACTATTTACACTTTCCCCTCCTATTTCTCTTTCTCTTTGTTGAGAGAAGTGATTGGTCACACACTTCTCGCCACGCTCCAATCCGCGGCTACCACGGGTAGGCGGAATCAGTGACTAGTCTACGTTTTGGGAAGACGTACTTAAAGAGCTTGCTCTTAAAGTAGCAGTCGAGCACGGTAGACGTTCTGTTCCTTTCTCTCTCTATATCTGGGACGCCTTATATAGGGAGGATGGGACAGAAGTTAGATAAACCCAGTAAGGGTTGGTTAGCATGTGATCTAGTGGAAGACAGAGAAGGAGAAGAGATGGTTAAGAAAGTGAGGAAGATTGCTAAAGTATGTGGAATTACCGTACCTCTGTGCGGCAGATTGTAGCCAGAGAGCTGGCGTAAGTTACTGACAGAAGAAAGGGAAGCTGTCGGACCAAGATTTGGTTTGTACAGCAGAAGCCTGATACCGAGTAGCAAGAGCTATTCAGCAAAAGGGATAGGTTGAGGAAGAAATTGATCACAAAGGTTTAAGATTGTTTGTGTATTATAATAATTGTGTTACGGGATGCTGATGGATCCCTATTCCCCCCCCCCATCAGTCCTACAGATCTCGTCACCCTCATCCTCTCTCTGCAGCTCCCTGCACCTCCAGTCCGTTTCTCCCGTCAAAGATTTCTGGTTTCCAAACGTATAAGTCTCTGTCCTTCTGTCTTGTTACTTTCCAGCACTCACATGGTTAATCTTCATGCCTGCAGCTTCTCTCCCTTTTTTGCACTGTCTCACATCCCCCCCTTTCCTCCCCACTTGCCTCCGAATGGGGGAGGTACATGCCTTCTGCATTTCGGAGCTGCTGATAAGAGTTAGAGACAGGATTTTTGCTGGAAAATATTCTAATTCAGAGGTTATGGTGTTATAGTTGTGTAATAATATCATTATTGTTGCCGTTTGTATATGTATGTATATATGTGTGTATATATATATATATTTATATATATATATATATATGTATATGTGTGTGTATGTATAGATTGAGTTTTGTGATAAAGTGGTGAGGATTGTGGGGGAGACACAAGAATGTAGCTCAGTGTTGATTTACGGAGGTAAGTGAATCTGATACAAGAATAGTGGAATATTTGGACGTGTTAAGTGTAAAGGCAAGCGTGATTTGTTGCAAAACTATGCAATGTGGATAGAGGGAATATGCGGAGTTAAGCTAGTATGTGAAGAGGAAAGTGATTAATGGCTAGAGGATGATAAGGGAAATTGGTTGAATTCCGTGAGTTTATTTTGCATCATTTTATTATTTTAAAGTACATGTTTCTAGAAACAGCTGTATGGGCTGTTAAATGCATAATGTTCTCAACTGTCTTATTCAACCTGCCAGGTCTGTTCATAGTTTAGTATTTCATTTTGCAGAACAGAATGTTGCTTCTCTGACTTATTTTAATAGTTATAATATAGTGTATGGTTGAAAGTACGTCAACCACCACCCTAAAGATGGCGCCTGCCAGTCCCGTGACCTATCCACAGTCACGGTTGCTTCTAAAGTAACGTCACTTCCGCCCTTACCATGCCCACACCTCCTGTCTTCCTTTCCCACACATATCATGGACGTCACCCCTCTCACTTCCTCCCTTGCTGTCATTTCCTTCCCCGCCCCTGTCATGGCTGCCTCCATCATGAGGCCTACCCCTATTATGCTCGTCCCATTTAGAGACGTGGTTTTCCTTACACTCTACATATTATGAACTGAAACATTATAATTACTAAAACAATCATGCCATTTGTTTAATCTTGCAACAAGGGAAATAGCCAAATAATGCAAGTTATTTTAAACATTGTATCTTTACTTAATCGAATCTTGCTAGTTACAGATCGTATGTTTACAGTAACATCCTTTACGTTAAATGATGGTTTAGCATTAGAAGGGTTTGTGACATGTTTTATTAACCCAGCCACTACTGGTTGTTCATTTTAGTTACAGGGTGGTATAATTGTTATAGTCTAATTAATATAAATGATAGTACCGCAATAGTTAATGTTTTATCCAAAGACATTTAGGAACTTTACTTCACTTACTATTAACCATTATTTATAATGATAGACATGTTCAGACTGCAAAAAGCTATGGCTAATGACATAGAAAGGGGTTTGAGTCAGTAACACAGCCCATACTGAGGAGAGCAAACCCGCTGATGCTTAATGCCCCTGCCATGGCAGTGTCTTCAGGGGAACAGGGGGGGCCTCTAGCTACTGTAATTTTACCCATTGAGGGCCAGCCCACCACATTCCTAGTTGACACAGGTGCAGCCCGAAGTGTTCTGAGAGAACAAGACCTGCCCGATACCTCATTTCTTTCCAATATTGATGTCTCCTGTGTTGGGGTGGACGGCCTTCCAAGGCAAAGTCCCCTGTCCACCCCACTGCGGTTGGTAACTGCCACAACTTGCTTGCTCGCTTTGTGGTATCTTCCACATGCCCCATTAACCTGTTAGGAGCTGATGTTCTTTCACGCCTGCAGGCATCCATCACCTTTACTCCAGATGGACAATTGGAACTATCCACCCCTCTATCTGTCTCAGACACCTCAGCTTTGTGCTCCTTACCCCTGATGCTACATCTAGAAGAGCCTCATGGGGATGCAAAAGACCTAAGGACTAATTTCCCTGATTCACTAAAGACTGATGTTCCCAAGAAGCTGTGGTCCACAGGCCCAGAGGACATAGGCCATCTAAAGGTCCCGCCTGTGGTGGTAAAGCTCATCCCAGGCGTAAAATTGCCACGAAATCACAGTATCCTTTGAAAGTATCCTTTGAAACCAGCTCAAGCTGCAGCCATTACAATTCAAATTCAAGCACTCCTGGAGAAGGGTGCTCTTGTCAAATGTGAATCACCATGCAATACTCCATTATTTCCAGTAAAGAAAAAGACTCCAAAAGGCGAACCAGAAAAGTACAGATTGGTCCAAGACCTCAGAGCGGTAAATGAAGCCACAGTTTTGGACACTCCAATAGTGCCCAACCCACACACTCTCCTTTCCGGCGTTCCACCCTCTGCCAAGTACTTCACTGTCATTGATCTGGCCAATGCCTTCTTCAGTGTTCCCCTGGATCCAACTTGCCAATATCTGTTTGCTTTCACACATGAAAAACAACAGTACACATGGACTGTCATGCCCCAAGGGGCACAAAATTCACCAAGTCAATTTGCGAAGGCCATGTGCTCTATCCTTGATCCATGGCAATCTGACCATCCCTGCTTCAATATGTGGATGATTTGCTGCTTTGTGGAGATGATATACCCACAACAGAACAATGCTCACTTAATATTCTTTGCTACCTAGCAGAACAAGGATGTAAAGCTTCACGTCTCAAGCTGCAATTCTGCCAACCTACTGTTATCTTCCTTGGCCATTGTCTGTCTCAGGGAACCAGACATCTTACCCGTGACCGAGTTAGAGCGGTACTGGACATTCCACCTCCAAGGACCTCGAAGTCACTACACGCCTTCCTAGGCCTCATTTCCTATTGCCGAGCATGGATCCCAGAAGCCTCGCTCCTTATGCAACCTCTTTATGATGCTCTCAAGTCAGACCCATTTTGCTTGTCCACAGAAGCCCTTGACAACTTCTGTTCTCTCAAAAGTGCTATTGCTTCTGCTCCTGCTCTTGGCCTACCAGACTATACCAAACCCTTCAAACTGTTTGTTTCTGAAAGACAAGGCCATGCAACAGGAGTGCTCACTCAGGCCCATGGTCCTGGAGGCCGCCAAAGGCCTATTGGATTTTTCTCCTGCCAACTGGATATTGTGGCCAGAGGACGTCCCTCTTGCCTTCGGGCCGTCTTTGCTGCCAGAGAGCTCATTGAAAGAACTGGAGATCTTGTCCTTGGCCACCCCCTGGTTGTCTTGGCCCCCATGACATTTCTGCCATAGTCAACCAGGTCCAACTTAAGCATGTTACTCCTGCTAGGCATCTTCGCCTTCAATGTCATCTTTTGTTGCCTGACAACATTACCCTCCAAAGATGTCAAGTTCTCAATCCGTCCACTCTTCTGCCACTCCCTGAGGGGGGTGTATACTACGGATTCATCATGGACGAAACTTATGTTTTTCTTCTCACTGGCACCATCAAGAAGGAAATGCATCCCAACCTATCCTTTCATGATGGACAAGCACTCCTTCATGACGGAGCAGGATATGCCTTCTGTACCATGTGGTACAAACCAAACATCACTCCTGAACCCTGCTATGAAGATGAACTCTATCATCTGGTCGAAGTAAAACTCACTGCACAAGACTTCTACTGTGATTCTGAAGGCAACAGTATGGTCTTGATTCATCTACCTCCGGAACTCAAGCATTTGTACCGTCATTGGGACACTGCCATTCCACATGTCCCTGTGACCAAGTTGAAAACAATATCATGGAATGATCTTGGGCCTATGGCAAAAGCATGGGCCACTATGGACGAATCACAGCTACAGGAAAATGGTGTTGTCAAATATCCAACAACTGACCCTAAAAGCATGGCCACGTCATTTCCTGGAAAATAAGTTCCAAGATTTAACCATAGTGAATGAATACGACCCAGATACACCTCATGACTGTTTTGAACAGATGAAAATGGAAACAACACATCTACCAACTGTACATGAAGACCCATTGGTAGATCCCGATCTCACCCTGTTTGTGGACGGCTCAAGATATGCTGATGAAGAAGGAAGATACCATACAGGATATGCCGTAACCACAACAGATGAAATTGTCAAATCATCATCTTTACCATCAACTATGTCTGCACAAGAAGCTGAATTGCAAGCCCTGACTTCAGCATGCAAGATCTCTGAAGGAAAGCGCGCCAATATCTACACGGATTCAAGATATGCACTGGGCGTGGCTCACGACTTCGGATTAATTTGGAAAACAAGAGGATTTCTTACCACCGCCGGTACACCAATCAAGCACGGTTCCGCAATCAAGGAGCTGATGGACGCCCTCCTACTCCCAGAAGAAGTGGCTATTTTGAAGATAAAAGCACATGGGAAGTTGGACTCAGATGAAGCAAGGGGCAACCATCTAGCTGATCAGGCTGCAAAACAAGCTGCAAAAGAACCACAGGAAGTGGAAAGAAGAGTGTCCGGAAATGAAGAAACTCCCATATTTACTCTGCAGACTCTTCCAACTGACCTGAAAATCCTGCTGGAACAACAGGCTACAGTTGCCCCTGAAGAAATACAGAAGTGGAAACAGAAAGGGGCAGTTCTGAAGGATGGAGTGTACTCCAACAACCTCAATTTCTGCCTCCCTAAGAATTTGTACCCAGCAGTCGTACAATGGGCACACAGACCTGCACATTTATCAAAAGATCTAATGAATGCTCTTGTACAAAAATACTACCTCATTGTCCCCATACGAGATTCTATTTGGGACTGCACCTAGGCTAGGTTGCTATTTTCCCCAACAACTACAACTTCAAACTGATGTTTTAGTAGATTATGTAACTGAACTCGCAAATGCTTTGAACAAAATCCATGTCCAAGTTTTCTCTAAAATTCCAGATCCTGATTCTGACACAGGCAAAGACAGTCTGCTCCCCGGTGACTGGGTTCTGGTCAAGAAATTTGTGCGAAAACACACCCTGGAACCAAGATTTGACGGACCGTTCCAAGTTCTCCTGATCTCCCCTACCTCTGTCAAATTGGCCGGAAGGCCTAACTGGATCCACGCTTCCCACTGCAAGAAGACACCTGCCCCAGAGGAAGCTAACTCTATGCAACCATGTGCCTCTGGTACATTATCTCCTTAGTTGGCCTCCTTAAAGCCCAGCAGGTGGCCATCACCAAAGATGCTAGTGGGTACACTTTCTGGTATAATTCATCATGTACCCATGTGGCTACATTCACTTTTGATTACTGTGATATTGTAGAGTGCCCATTCCCTAAGTCACAGATTCAAGCCATTTATAAAGATATACCACAAGCAAAAGACCCTTACGTTTGTGTAGTAGATGAACAATGGGGTTATGACTGTAACTACTGGGGGGCTGCGGGATGGAATACTGGGCCTGCCTGGGGTTATAAACCCAAAAGTGCTTTATCTAAGATAGACAATCAGGGTAGATCCCTCCTTCAAAGAATGACTTTAAGAAAGCCTGGAGGAAGTACCCCTATGAAATTAATGTTAAATATTGAACATCCTGGCCCCGAGGATGCAGACCGATATGTAATGGGAATGTATTGGAAGAAAGGTTCCTACAACAAATTAGGTCATTTCTACCTCAGAGATATGTACCACTCTCCAGAGTGGCAAGGGGCTGATCATATGGTCCCAAATCCGCTAAAACCACATATCCAGTCCTTTAAAGATATGATGACCATCGCTAACCCCACTTTTGAAGATACCATGGCCGCTGAAACTGGATTCAATGACATTAATTTGTGGTTAGAATGGATGAGGTATAATGCCAACAAACATAATAAAACAGCATGTTATGTATGTGGCGGTGCCCGACCCCACCTTGGCACCGTCCCCCTAACTCTCCCTTTAGAGATAGAAGATTGCTTCTTAAGCCTTTTTGCCTACCAATATGACTTTAATAGGTCCCTCTGCATGGCATGGACGGCAGAATACCCTCTCTTAGTTGAAAATGTTAAGCCACCAGATGGAATCACAGTCTATAGAGGTAATTACACTTGTTATGCCGTGTATGACGGGATTGGTAAATTCATGGGTAACTTTTCTAAAGGTTATTGCGCCACTTACAGAACTGTTCCTATACGCCTGTTGCAACACCATACCAGGTCATTGGGGGATATTTACTGGTTATGTGGGGATCTACAGTTAAGATCTAGGCTGGAAACTGAGTGGTGGGGTGAGTGTACCCTGGCCAAAGTTATCATGCCCATTCATATTATTTCTGATAATCATCATGACACATACGACCCTCCACATACATCAGCCAGAGTAAGGCGCGAAACCCCAGTAAAAGGCAGTTTTGACCCCCACATTTACATAGATGCCATTGGGGTGCCTAGGGGGGTACCTAATGAATTTAAAGCTAGAGATGAAGTAGCTGCAGGTTTTGAATCACTTTTTACCATAGTCACTGCCAACAAAAACCTTAATTGGATTAATTATATCTATTACAACCAACAGCGCTTCGTGAACTACACCAGGGATGCCCTCCAGGGCTTGGCCGAGCAATTACAGGCCACATCCCAAATGACCTTCCAGAACAGACTGGCCTTAGACATGATCTTAGCCGAAAAAGGGGGGGTCTGTAAAATACTTCCCGACACTATGACTTGTTGCACTTACATTCCAGAAAACACAGGTCCTAATGGTAAAGTCACTCTGGCCATAGCTAAATTAAATAGACTCTCAGAAGAGTTAAAGAGAAACTCTGGAGTTACTGATCCCTGGGAAAAATGGTTTGGTTGGATGACTGGTTGGCAGAGAGCATTAGTCCAGATTGGTATTGCCTTACTAATTTTTCTTTTTATTCTCGCTCTTCTCATTTGTTGTGGCCTCCCATGCCTAAGGAAATTCCTGCAGAAAACTGTAGACCAAGCAACACCAACCTTCACTCATCTGACAATCGATGATCAAGACCTCATCTCACCCTGTATTCCGCTACAAACTCTCCCGTATACTGATGAAGTGCAGAAAGTCTAGGAAGGGACAGTACAGGGACAGCGTCCGTCTTTATGGGTAGACTGCCGTACGGAGAAGTAGTGGATAAGCCACTATGGGTTACCAGCGGAGTGAAGAGTGTTCCTGAACCGTACTGACGGATGTGCTGCAGCCTGTTAGGGTCAAGAGAGGGATAGACTTGCACTTTGCATTAACACTAAGTCAGCGGTCATGGGGTTTCTGTGTCTTTGGGCTAACACATCTTCTGATACTAACAAATAAAGTTTTGTCTTTTAGCAAATAACATTTTAGGGGGGACTGTTGTAGAATTATTAGGCCTCTATAAATCTGTAAGGCCCCTTTAAATCCTCTTGCTATACAACTAAGAGGCCCCCATAGTTTTACAAGAAAGCCCTGTCTATAGAACATAGAATTTGCATGTCAGCAAGAAATAGCTTTGATAAAATGTGTATTTACTAAAAGCCTTGAAACCTAACCTTGAGAAACTAACCATGCCAGCTACACTCTAAATGGATGGCTGCCAAAGCACCCCTCCCATCGAGTGAACACCTCGTGCTAACAAGATGGCGCCTACATCTTGTGTCCACTCCCGTGTCAAGGATGACATCACCTCTTGATAGGAGGGTACCTAACTAACCACTTAACACCTGGACCAATCAATAGTGTCTATTTGCTGTTATCTTGATTTTCTTCAATGATGTAATAATGCCTTTAAAAGGGTCTGCGCACCCATTTTCTGTCAGAAGCCATTAAACTTCTCCGGAGTTCTTTCATTAACCTGAACTTTGTGTCTCAGTGTGAATTTACTTCTGCGTGCACGCAACTTTATTATCTTTAATTTGGACAGGAACAGATAGTCATTCAAACTAATTGGTTTGCAGTAAATTATCTACAACATTTGTACGTAGTGTTGGAGTTTGAATGCACATATACACACACACACATAGATATATAGATATATATATATATATATACACTGAAACACACACTGGCACACATGTAGATATACAGACACATATACACAAACTGACACACAAGCAGATAAACACACACACAGATACACCAAAACACACAAAGACAGCATACAGATACACATTGACACACATACAGACACACAGACTTCATACAGATACACACACAGATCTACAGACACATATAGAGACAGACAAACTAACCGACATACTTGCACAGACACATAAACTGACAGAGATACTGACACTTACATACTGACATATGGACACAGACACATACACTGACAGACATGCTGACACACACACACAAACACATACTGAGACATACTGACATATATTCACAGACACACACAGACCTACTGACAGACCTACTGACACACACACAGACATACTGACACACACCCAGACAGACATACTGGCACACACAGACCTACTAACAGACACATACTGACACACACACACAGACACAGTGGCACATACAGACATACACACAGACATACTGACAGGCACACACACAGACCTACTGACAGGCACACACACAGACATACTGACACACACACACATGCAGACCTACTGACAGACACATACATACTGATACACACACACAGACATACTGACACACACACACACACAGACCTACTGACACACACACACAGACCTACTGACAGACACTCACACACAGACAGACACACACTCACACACAGACAGACACACAGACCTACCGACATACACACACACACAGACCTTCTGACACACACATAGGCAAACTTTACACTTTAAAGCCCCCCTCCAGTTTCCTACCTTCCCTGGGGTCCAGTGTGCTGTCTTGAGTGGTTAGTAATTGGGGACTGTCTCTCTTTGCTCAGTCCCCCTCCTCACTGCCTCCTGGCTCAGCCTACCTCCCGCACGGCTCATCATCTCTGCGGGAGGAAGTGACTAGCGGACGTCACTTCCTCCCAGGCTGCCATTAAGCAAGGGGCCCAGTCGTGCTGTTGAAGGGACAACGCACCCAACCGGGCCCCTGCTGAAACTAGCTCACCGGGTGGCCCTAAGTGTATTGGCAACCCAGTGTGCCCCCTTTCTTAGGGTATGGGCCCTGGTGCAGCCACAATACCAGCACTGCGGGCCCATGGGTGGGGGATGGGGGTTACGCAGGCTGTGGGTGGCAGGACCACAGGGCAGCTGCTTTGGGCCCCCCAGGAGTAACTGGGCCAAGGGGAGCTGCCCTGTTTGCCCCGTGTTATAGACTGCCCTGCATGTTGAGGCTTCCTAATCATTGAATTGCCATTAATCATAGCATATGTTATAAATGTTACTTATTAAGGAGATGAATGCTGTAATTCACTTGCAATAAAAGTTAGGCGTTCCACATGGGCTAGAACATATTGCCTAATAAGTGTTAATTTGGTACACAGTAGGATAGTCCAATAATATATAGCTATAACATTCTCAAAAATGCTGCACAGGTGACTACACTCGTTGCTTTCATATTGAATGAACCCTTTTTGTTTAATACTACTGTGCATGAGAACCAGATCATGTATAATCCTACCTTTTATGTTATCTACAATTTCATTCATTTGCTTTTTGTATCCCATTGTTCCGTTAAAGCAATAATGTTGACCCAGATACTGGCCTCTGTAGTCACCTGCCTGTCGTAACTACACTCACTTGACCTTCTAAGTCTGCACAGAGGTTCAAAGCTCCCAATTGAGAACAATCCAATATTTAGATGTCACTCGAGTTTTCAAAGTGGAACAAGTGCTTATAAACCAGAATATGTTGTAATCATCAATATAGATCATTAACAGAACAGACTTGCTTCATGCAGTGTTGAAGATAGCTGTTTTCATAACTCTAATGCGATTTTATTTCTCTTAGAGTGCAAAATACACTCAAACAGGTTTAAAACTGCTTCTTTAGGCTTGAAAGGATGAAGTTCCACTACTCAAATACAACCACTAGTTAATCACTATACCCCCAATGGAAACATGCATGCATTTAATTATGAATTTTTTTCAATTGGGAATATATTTAAAAACCTTTGTAAGCCAACTCCTTCTAACCCCGCCCAGATTTTCTGTGGCTGTCCAATCACAGACTTCCCAATGCAGCTCAATGAGAAGTCTTTGCAGGGCAGATGTTCCAGGCAGTTGCTGCCTCTTGAGTTTAGCTCCACTGAGCTAACCAAAACAGGAAGTAACATGACCGGTTGTCTGACTGACAGTCGGGGAGGGGGTGTAACAAAGTTAATTTATAAATCTGCTTATTGTTGTGAAAGGAAAAAACAAGGACACACTTTTCACACATGAAGCACTTCCTATAAACCATCGCTTCTCTAGAGATTACACTATTGAATAAGCCATTGAAAATCAACTATAACTCATGTTAACCTTTTTCATGATATATTACATTTCTTTTTAATGTATATTTGGCAATTGACATCACAATGCTGTTCATACCAGGTACAACCAGGACACCCGTTGCATTTGAGGAGGATAAATATTGTTTATCTTAGTGCTTATAACAATGATTGAAAGGGAACCAAAATGGAGGTGGGCAGGTACAGAATATAATTATTGGAGACTTCTACAATTTGTTAGTTTTTCAGACATCACAAACATATTTTTTATGTATAGTATAGTATTAAAAATATAACCTGGCCCAATCGACAAAGACCATCGCACAACAAGACCAAGACACTCACCACACGCGACTCAAAAACTGCACCTGACGGAACCGCACACATTCTTCCACACCAGACGAACAACGAAACGAACACAAACAGACCTAACAAGGAGCCCAGACTTACATAACTGACCCCAATAATGACTCCCTGGAAACGACTGAACATCGAGAGACCGGAAAACGGGGCACACACACCTTACAACCTAAGCAACTGTAGTCTACAAACCGGGCGATGCATAGGCCCCACACGCAGAACTGGCCCACAGCCCCAGAATAAGGTCACAACGAACCGCGTAACACACAACAAAAATAAAAATAAAACTACACAACAGCCAACCCCGGACCTCTAATATAGATACACGCACAGACCGCAACATTCCACGACAAAATACATAATGAGGGACGCTCTACACACTCACACCACACACACAGTACCTCTGTCATCTTCCTCACTTAGGGCAGCGACACTTGATACCGGGGGTGGAGGAAACCACACAACTAGACCGGACATGCGAGGCCACCACACACTAGGATCTAACTCCACTCGTCCCATCTATCCCTAAAGGCCTGAGCGCCATGGTGCTAGACAGGTCTATCTGTGATAACCTAACGTTGAACCAAAACACGTATCAAGAGGCCTCCAGACGACAAGAGAATACCAGTATACGAGAAGGGACCTGCGAGTCCTCAGATGTCAGAGGCCTGCGAACCCACATAGAAGCCTCACACAAATACCTAATACAATACACTGCACGGTTTACTGGGGACCTACATGATCCACACTGTCACTAATCTGAAAATATATGATACACGGATAAAACGAGAAATCTAAACTGTAGAAACGCTATCTTTACCAAAAATGTGCCTGACCTGCAAATGTCACAACATGCCTTAGTCTCATCACATTTTACGTAGCAAAGTTTTAATAACTGTGTGTTATCTCAGTTAAACACTCACGTTTAGCCTTTGTTATTAAGCATGTTATTAGCTTAAAGGCAACGCTAATACTCTGTATGCATGTACTCATTGAGAATGCATATCACTAATGCTGGTATATACACTCTATTAGCAACGAACATAATTATTTAATACGACTTTAACCTGACTCACACTTTATCTACCTAATGCATGTCTACGATAATGCATGGTCTACTGTTACTCCTTTAAAAGTCTGTCTAGACAGGCAATACACCTGGTTATTATATGTCTTTGTTATACGACATGAC
Organism: Pelobates cultripes; assembly: GCA_933207985.1. Taxonomy (NCBI): domain Eukaryota; kingdom Metazoa; phylum Chordata; class Amphibia; order Anura; family Pelobatidae; genus Pelobates; species Pelobates cultripes. Next base: position 20,053 of record CAKOES020000329.1, read on the forward strand.
AAAAAAAAAAAAAAATGAGGCATCACTTTACAGTAAATGTAATTTCTCAAAGCCAACGATGTACTACCCCTATATTGTGAACCGTTTATACGTTTCCCTCTCTTTATTTTGTACCCCATTTCGTATGCTTCAATAAAAGAAAGATTGAATTAAAAATATAACCTGGGAAGTGATGAGCCTGAGTTTCCAAACTGCAGCTCAAAAACATCTGAAAAAAATGTACTTTTATTTTTGTTTCGTTTTCTTACTAAATGACTAGTTTCTTAACATGCCTTTAGAATATAAATAAGGGTACAACTATAGTATTCTCAAAAAGATCAGAAAAGCATTTATATTTAAAAAAAAAGTTTACAGAGCAGTGGTTATGTTAAAAAAAAAAATTGTTAACCCATGCCTTTTGCCAATCCCTTTAAAGGATACTCCGGGCATCATAATAACATTGGAATTAAGTTGTAATGGTGCCAGGAGATCCCTGGAGCCAACTTACTTTGAGGGGTTAAACCATTAATTAACAGATAAACCTCAAAGTTTTAGTACAGCACCAGGCAGCTTTGCCTCCAAACTTCTAATGCAGTCTAGGACGTCAAAGAGGAAGCCTCAGACAGGGGCAGAGGCGTACCTAAATCATTTGGCACCCGGGGTGGATCCTACATTTGGCACCCTCCCTTAACTTTAACCCCTTAAGGACCGAGGACGGTTCAGGACCGTCATCGTCATCTTCATTTTCCCATTGCCGACTGATGACGGTCCTAACTGTCCTAGTTACTTACCTGATCGCCGTCGTTCCCCCGGCGGCGATCAGCGTTGCTCCCGGTGTGGGGAGACTGCCCGCAGCCCAGACAGTCTCCCCACACTGGATTAGGACCCCTGGGGCCATGTGATCGCTTAACACAGCGATCACATGGTCACAATAGGTGTCCATGTGTCTGCCTGCAGGGGGACTGTCTGTGCTGACAGGCAGTCTCCCTGCTAGTGTAAAATCAATAAAAAAATAAAGTTAGTGTTAATAAAAAAATAAAAACAATTATATATGTGTGTATATATATATATATATATGATATATAGACATATTATATCTATATAATATATGTCTATATATCATATATATAATGTCATACTAAGTGTATTTTTATATTAATATTAATATTAATTACACGTATATATATATATAATTTGTGTTCGGGGCAAATAGCCGTATATGAGTAAGGTTCCAGCATAAGCGTAGGATAGTATAAAGGGAGCAAGTCGGTTGTGGTGTGCCGAGACCGACGATACGGTAGGCCTGTAAATAAAGAGGGCAAAAAGAATAATCAAAGGTTTAATACAGTCAACAATATATACAAATTAACCAGACATTTCCTTAAATGCATTACGGTATTTAATTCCTTGAAGGATTTTTGAAGGTAGGAATCTAGGACCGCAACTGGACACCATTTGTTGTGTGTAGGATAGTATGTTATCTCTACTGTTGGTGCGTGTTGACTCGTTTCGGAATGTGGTAGAGCCAATAGGTAATGATATATGTGTTTACATACGTGGGATCGTTGAAGACAATGATCTGTCTGAGTGGTGGTTATGGTAGTGGATTCTCTGGCCTGAGAAAGGCATAAAAGGCAGTGTGCATGGCTGGTAATGGCCAACTTGGTAGTATAATTGAATGGTTGTAGCTCTAATAGGTCCGATAAGGATGGAAAAGTTGGATGGCTATTGGTAATATCTGAGAGGAACGTGGGGGGATGGATTCCTGAAAACCTCTGAGTATATTCTTGTCTGGTATGATAGCATGAAGTTATGGTAGTTTTAGCCATAGGTTATCCTGTGTTGTTGAATGCCTGTAAAATATATAATTAATGGTGTGTGAGATGGTTTTAGTTTAAGGTGGCAAAAATGAAGCAAAACCTAGGAGAAATGTTATGACACAGGTTGAGCTATGTCGTGTTCCAATGAGATTCTTTAAAGCCAGGTGAATAGGTGTTATGCGTTCTACAAGTATGGGATGAAAGTGTTAGGTGGGATAGTGCATGCTATGCTGCATGAGTATGTCTAATCCATGATTTTGTCTCTGGAACGAAAGAGTGGCCGTGACTGTATGGGCGGCTGTAGGAAGCGTATGATGAACGTGCCTGGAATATAAATGAGACAATTGTCGGCAAGGATGTATACCCCCGCCTGGTACATGAAAGTAAAAGAAATGTGGTAAGTGGCCAACCAAGTGAGTTCCCCAGCAATACCATGATCGTATGGATGATGAGTGGCATTTGTTGATGATATGACATGTGCTTAGTTGTCTGAGTAACAACGGATTGATGACCATGATTTACCCCATGCCACAGCAGCTGCTTTTAGCGGGGAAAGGATTGCCCATTTTATGCCATGTAAGTGCCAGTTTGTAGGGTAGATGGTAGCCGTTTACTGTGTTGATGATATTGGTCTTACTTAACGAAGCTTCAACCCATGCTTGAGTGATAGCTGTAAAGGTAGATCAATGGTGTGTATAGTAAGGAAACTCCTCGGAGGATATGAGGGAGTTGAGACTTGGGGTAGTGAAGGTGTGTGGTCCCAATAAGTCTATGGTTAGTCTTTGTTTAAGGGAAGATTCCCTTGTGACAATACCAATGCGTTTGTGTTTGGTGCCATGCTGTAAATGGTGGAGATTGGAAACCCAAGTAAAAACCCCTCTGCAAATCTTGGCTATGAGTGTGTTTACAGCCGACGGTTCTGTTGTGCTAACTAAGTGAGGGCATGCTATATTCCTTGAGAGTTTATTTATGATACCTGTATGGGAGCCCTTTGAAGCTCCAGAGCCTGAGTAAATCTACTACAAGTCTGGAAGGGTGATGAGTCAGTAGTGTTGAAAATGCATTGGTGTGTACGTTATTTGTAAGTTGTATTGGGACACATGGTTTGTCATGTGCCCTGAATGATTTGAACATATATGCAACAGTCTATATGCAATGCAACTACTAATACCAATTGTCTCTGGTAGTTCAGAGGTGCTGGTACCTGGAGCCTGAGAGTACTCGCTCATTTGTTTGGGAGAAAATCCCTTCTGTATGGGTACCTGCACAAATAAGCATCTCTACATATTCCAAATGCCAACACAACCAAGGGATGGTCAGTTCCCGTTTTACCTAGAATCCCTGGGTCTGACCATCATAGATACATCATCATACATATATATGCCTTGTGTTCCCAATGTGCCGGGATCATATGTGCAGGGTTAACATCTTGTACCAAGTAACGAGTTTCGGTTGGTGCTGGTTGTACAGTAGCGTGAGGCCCAGCCTTGTGAGGGCTGTGACTGACTCGAGATTGCCAGTCTGTCGTAAATTTCTTGGCTCATGATTTTATGAGTGAGGCTAGCATGGCCTGGGTGTCACCTGAGTTGGTGTTGCTGGGCCTCCGTTGATGTATGGAGGAGTTTGAATAACTCTGCTTTCCTTGCTGTGGCAGGGTAGGGGATTTGTCACCTCCTTAGGTCGGAGCCACATCTCCTCTGCTTGAAGGTGTATCACTTCTAGCCAGGGTGCCAGGAAGTGAAGTTCTTCACCATCTTTTTGAGAAATACTTAAATAACAATAAAGATTGCAATTATTATTTGTACCCAGGGGTCTTGTACTGGCTTGCTAGCTAAGCCGTAAGGCGAAACGATTAGGCTTGGTGTTTTTTGGTGACTGGTGAGGCCCTGCTAGTTGCCAAGTGGCTTGAGAGGCTCTATCTATGCTTGGCACGAGGAGATTTTTTGTGGCCACCGACCGTTGTGGCAAGATGTTGGCCTCTCGGTGACAGTAACCAGAAAATAGGAAGGGGAGTGACAGGTGAGGCCCTCTCTATGATATAATGTGAGGCGGCTAGCTCACGAGTGGCCCGAGGGGTGTATGCCTCCGAGTGTAAGGCGGGGTGTTGGCCTCGCGGGACCACTAACCGAAGCGTAAAGCAGAGAAAACAGGGGGTAATACCTATTGGGCCATAGAACCCTAATTGCCAGTACATTACTACTATTCCAGGGAAAGTAAGAGATGAAGGTGTATCACTTCTAGCCGTGGTGCTAGGAAGAGGTGATTTTTTTACCATCTTTTTGAGAAATACTTAAATAACAATAAAGATTGCAATTATATATTTGTACCCAGGGGTCTTGTACCGGCTGGCTAGCTAAGCCGTAAGGCGAAACGATTAGTCTTGGTGTTTTTTTGGTGACTGGTGAGGCCCTGCTAGTTGCCAAGTGGCTTGAGAGGCTCTATCTATGCTTGGCGCGAGGGGATTTTGTGTGGCCACCGAACGTTGTGGCAGGATGTTGGCCTCTTGGTGACAGTAACCAGAAAATAGGAAGGGGAGTGACAGGTGAGGCCCTCTCTATGATACAATGCGAGGCGGCTAGCTCACAAGTGGCCCGAGGGGTGTATGCCTCCGAGTGTGAGGCGGGGTGTTGGCCTCGCGGGACCACTAACCGAAGCATAATGCAGAGAAAAAAGGGGGTAATACCTATTGGGCCCTAGAACCCCAATTGCCAGTACACTATTACTATTCCAGGGAAGGTAAGAGATGGATAACTACGTGAGCAGGTGTATGTACCTGGTAGTATGGTATTAAACCTGACAATCCGTATAGGTTTTTTAGTAGTAACTGTAACCTGAATGGATAAAACCGTATGGCATAAGGAAATATGGCATAGACCAAGCTTATCTTAAAACATACAGTATATGTGAAAGTAAAGTGCCGTGATATGTAAATATTAAACATCATATCCATACTGGTTAAATATGTATCAATCTTAACCCATTAAGTACCGTATGTATGTGAACCATATTACCAGTTACGTATATACAGATGCGTGTGCTACTGTGTAATAATATGTGTATTTATAACAGATATTGATATACTGCTTGCTATGTGAATTGTTGTATGCCTTATTGAATGGCAAGTGAACATGGAGTTGCAAAATGCAAGTGCACTGGAGATCTGCTGAGTGCCCTATAGGTAGCAGTGTAGTTGATACTGATTGGTATGTGAAATGTTGTTTGTCTGTTGACCTATAGGGGTCAGTGTTTTGGTGTTTGTAAAACCCCATGAAAAACCCCATGAAAATTGTCAATGTACTTGACAGACCTGTAGGTGGCAGTGTTGATAGAACCACTGTTAGTCTTAATGTGAAATGTAAACTATTGTGAATTAAACCTGAAGTTGAGCCTGTGTTGGAGTTTAATTCATAGTTTATGGTTATGTTTAAAACAAATCTTATGTGTAATTTATATTGGCTAGTAATTGTATATGACATGTGAAGACAGTTTTGCTGTTGACCAGTTGGGGTCAGAAATGCTGATTGTATGTTAAAATACCCTTTAACCCCTGAAGGATACATGACGTGTGACATATCATGATTCCCTTTTATTCCAGAGTTTGGTCCTTAAGGGGTTAATCCAAATGCAAGGTTAACGTGAGATTTTGAGAGTGACCTGCAGGGGTCAGTGTGGTTTATGTGAAACATTGTTTGTGAGCTATGCCCCAGCATTATAGTTGTGTGACAGGGAAACAAACAGTGCCCGTTTGACAATATACAATAAGTGAACATAATAGCTAACAGTCATTGTAACAAACCAAAGTTCTGTTCATGGGTTGTAAACGCACAAAGCGTGTGTGTAGTACAACAGTAAATGCATGAACTAGTACCCGTTTGGTAGAAAATTGCACGAACCGTGAGCCTGGTATGTCAGGGAAACAAAACGAAACGAGCAGTGAGATTTGAAATGCACGCACAGAATTGCCTGGTATGTTTAGGCAATTGAAACAGAATGTGTTCCCGTTTGGGAGTATGCTAATGCTTGAAATGAGCCAGTGACAGATATAAACAAGTGAGTTTAAACGAATGATATGCATGAACATCCAATGGTTTTAGGACAGATTTAGACAAAATGCAGCCGTAAAGTGAGGACCTGACCCGTGCATGGTGCCGTGGGACTGATACCTGGCGTAACGGGTAGGTCGACTTACGGTTTGTGAGTCACTTGGACACCATCCACAGCGATAGATTGAAGAAAGAAGGTGGTAGGCCGGAAAAGCCTGTGGCTGGATTTCTGACACAGCTCAGCTTAGAAAACCTCATGGAGTAAGCAGGTAAAATGGCGTCTGGATGACCCGGAAGTGGAAATCATTCTGATGCTGACCTCAAGCGATATGAGTCAGGTAAGGGGTGTCCCTTATATAGGGGAGTGAATTAATTTAAGCCCCTCCCACAAATACAGGCCAAATGGCCTTAAAACATATGAGTATATGTATATGTATATATATATGAGTATATGTATATGTATATATATATGAGTATATGTATATGTATATATATATGAGTATATGTATATGTATATATATATATGAGTATATGTATATGTATATATATATATGAGTATATGTATATGTATATATATGAGTATATGTATATGTATATGTATATATATATATGAGTATATGTATATGTATATATATATATATGAGTATATGTATATGTATATATATATATATGAGTATATGTATATGTATATATATATGAGTATATGTATATATATATATATATTGTGGCAAAACCGACCTCGCCACGTGTCCTTGGAGGGGGCTGCTTGCCCGCCTCTTGCCTTTGGACTATGGCCCTGCAGGTTAAACTGTTTATTTTCCCTGCAGAAAGGCTTATTCGTGTGATCTGAGTGCCATTCATCTAATAATGTGCAGTCAGATCCAAGCTATCTGGGGGTATGTAGAAATGTGTGTTTTATGTACTAAATGTGTCAGTATGTAATTTTATGTCTTTTACTGTCTTTTTGTCTGCCATGTGGGTAATGGAGTTTGGCTCTGTCTTTGGAGATAATTAGATTCCTTCTCCAATTATCTCCAGGGCAGAAGGGAGGAAGCCAGGATGCATTGGGGGGATGTTTTACTTTTACTGTTTGAGCCAGGGGGAACAAAAGATACTTTTACTAACTTTTGAACCCCTGGTCTGATTCATGCCATTTTTTAATATGTTGTTCCCCTGAATTGATTGATTGTGAATATGTATTTTTATGCGAATGTGATGTATATTTTGGGAGTTATGAATGTTGTGTAAAAACTGTATTTTTCCTACCTATGATAATTGTATTTCCCTGTGTGTACAGATAATTAGTTTACAGGTAGAGGGGAGGGCTATGTGTGGGATGTAACTATTGTGTGATTGGTTAATGTACGTTACTCTGTGTGTCCCTCCCCTTCATGGGAGCACCTAATAAAAAGGGCTGCAAGCTAGCAGCCAGGGAGTTCTATTTTTACCCTCAACTTGAGTCCTGTCTCTTATTGGGGGAATCTGCTACAAGGGATTGCTATGCTAGGCATATTCCCTTGCTATAATCACTGAGCTCTTGTAAGAGCTTGTTCTTGCTTCGTTCTGAAGGGAGATAGCTGCAGCCTGCGGTGCTTATGGTGTCTGGTGGAGTGCTTGGAGTCCTCTGGAAGCGCTAGGAGCATCTTTCAACGGAGGTACCCAGTCGGGGTGCCAGGTGATCCGTTACATTGGTGGCAGCGGCGGGATGGCATCCTAGTGCGAGGAGAAGCAGCTCGGAGACACCGGTAACGTGTGGAGTTGTGCAGCGTCCTTATCTTCAGCAACATAATGGAACCAGCAGTGGCTACAGCAAGCATGGCGTATAGCTACTCCGTACTAGAGTTTGTCACGATGGTAGGGTTGCACCTGAAGTTTTAGGGACCCAATCCAGAGGAGAAATACGTGCGGTTCGTGTGGGACATGGTGACCCGGAACCTACAACACAGGGCGTTGAGGGAAGGCCAGTGGGCACGTTGGGAGAAACTCCAGCCACAGGTAGAGTGGGGCGAGGAAGAAACCGAGGTGGCCGGTGGAGATGGGACCGAGGTCTCTCTACCGGCCCTACAGGGATGCTGGGCACCCGGCCCAGATCCCCAGCGGCAGTATGGTTTACAGGGAGGGGAGACAGTCGGTCTCACTCCCCAGCGGCAGAATGTGTTATTGGAGGAAGAGACAACCGGTCTCCCTCCCCAACAGCAACCAGAGGTACCCGGGGTAGAGGACCTCATAGACTGGTCCTGGGAGGACCCCCTGCAGGCAGGTGGAGATGGGACCGAGATCTCTCCACCGGCCCTACAGGGATGCTGGGCAACCGGCCCAGATCCCCAACTAGAGCTGGAGTTACAGAAAGTGGAGAGCATCGACCTCCCCCCCCAGCAGCAGCCGGAGTACCAGGGGGAGGTAAGTGATATTTCTCCTCCCCAGCCAACTCCTTTGTTCCCGGACCCCCCAGCAGAAGAGCTGGCAACTGGGCAGAGCGCCGCTGGCCTCTGTCCTCCCTTGTTTCCTTCCCCTGAGCCTGACTTTCTACAGGCTGCCCCAGCGGAAGGTGCCGTCCTTCCTCCCCAGCGGCAGTGCGTACCCCAGGGAGCTGAAGGTGTCGTCCTTCCTCCCCAGCGGCAGTGTGTCCTGCAGGGAGCAGAGACCGTCAGTCTCACACCCCAGCAGCAGGACAAAATAATGAAAGGGGAGACAGCTGGTCCGCCTCTCCACCAGCAGAGAGAGTGTCAGGGAGAGGAGCCTGGTAACCCCTCTCCCCAGCGGCAGTTGACAGTCCAGAGAGAGGAGCTTGTTACACCCTCTCTCCAGCGGCAGCCTAACCCACCAAGGGGAGATGTTGAGCCCCGCAACTGTGCAGATGGGACCGTAGTCTCTGCGCTTACAGCCCAAGGGGTAGAGGCGGTCGGTCCTGTTCCCCAGCCCCAGAGCTGTGTACCCAGAGGGGAGACGGTCGGTCTCCCCCTCCCACAACCAGGCTCCAATCAGGCTACTTCGGTGGTAGCACTGGCACCAGGGCAGAGTACCGCTGGTCTCTGCCCACTCAGCAACCCACCAAGGCAGTCTACCAGCTCCCCACACAGCCGTGGTGAGGCACCTGAACATGGACAAGTTGCTACTTTATCCAGGTGGAGTAAACATTTATTGTGGGTGGGCTGTACTGCTGTTTGTGCTTCGTGGGTGGGTTGCTGGACTAACCAGGGCACTGACCGGCAGGAGGTCAGATACCCTGTTAGTCTGGGGGGCAAAGGGGAGAAGTATGGCAAAACCGACCTCGCCACGTGTCCTTGGAGGGGGCTGCTTGCCCGCCTCTTGCCTTTGGACTATGGCCCTGCAGGTTAAACTGTTTATTTTCCCTGCAGAAAGGCTTATTCGTGTGATCTGAGTGCCATTCATCTAATAATGTGCAGTCAGATCCAAGCTATCTGGGGATATGTAGAAATGTGTGTTTTATGTACTAAATGTGTCAGTATGTAATTTTATGCCTTTTACTGTCTTTTTGTCTGCCATGTGGGTAATGGAGTTTGGCTCTGTCTTTGGAGATAATTAGATTCCTTCTCCAATTATCTCCAGGGCAGAAGGGAGGAAGCCAGGATGCATTGTGGGGATGTTTTACTTTTACTGTTTGAGCCAGGGGAAACAAAAGATACTTTTACTAACTTTTGAACCCCTGGTCTGATTCATGCCATTTTTTAATATGTTGTTCCCCTGAATGGATTGATTGTGAATATGTATTTTTATGCGAATGTGATGTATATTTTGGGAGTTATGAATGTTGTGTAAAAACTGTATTTTCCCTACCTGATGATAATTGTATTTCCCTGTGTGTACTGATAATTAGTTTACAGGTAGAGGGGAGGGCTATGTGTGGGATGTAACTATTGTGTGATTGGTTAATGTACGTTACTGTGTGTGTCCCTCCCCTTCATGGGAGCACCTAATAAAAAGGGCTGTAAGCTAGCAGCCAGAGAGTTCTATTTTTACCCTCAACTTGAGTCCTGTCTCTTATTGGGGGAATCTGCTACAAGGGATTGCTATGCTAGGCATATTCCCTCGCTATAATCACTGAGCTCTTGTAAGAGCTTGTTCCTGCTTCGTTCTGAAGGGAGATAGCTGCAGCCTGCGGTGCTTATGGTGTCTGGTGGAGTGCTTGGAGTCCTCTGGAAGCGCTAGGAGCATCTTTCAACGGAGGTACCCAGTCGGGGTGCCAGGTGATCCGTTACATATATATATATATATGTTGCGGAGCTGCAATTTTATAATCCCAGGATCTCTGCTGGTAGAATGCAATAACCAAGTACAAAGCTGGAAGCAGGCAATATTCCCAAATCCTCCCAAGAACCAGACGAAACACAGTCTGAGAGTCAACTGCCACTTTATTCAAAATAACTGATATTTAAAGCAGGTCACTCAACAGGGGTTTCCAAAGATGGGCAGCAGGGGTTTTGGTTGAGGGGACTGGAGGGAGACTACCGTTTCCAGGTCCTCCTCCCAACAGCCCCTGCTGTAACATACAGTAATAAAAACTACGAGGACATAAACCGTTACCTTTCTACTTCAAAATATACAACTTAGTCAGTTTTAATAGCAATGCTAACGAATGGGGAGGATTCGAACAGACACACACAGTACAGCATAAATTAAACATAGCCGGAGACGCCACACTATACCGGCGCGCAGTACACAACAGAAAATAGGCACAACCATTCTATCTTAGGCAGTCCCAAGTGGCTAGGTTTGCCACAATGCTCCCCAAAACCAAGCCGGCATACACAGTCTGATCCCAACGGATCGGCTTGGGGATGTCCGGGGGAGTGCTCACAGATCATTTCTCAAGTTCTGTCTGTCTGGACAACCCATCGGCGTTACCATTCTGTTTTCCAGGGTGATAATGGATCGTGAAATCAAACGGCTGCAGCGCCAAACTCCAGCGCAACAGCCGGGCATTGTCTCCTGACACCCTGTGTAGCCACACCAACGGGTTGTGATCTGTGAGCAAGGAGAATGGTTGTCCATACAAATAAGGTTGTAACTTTTTGAGGGCCCACACCACGGCCAGGCATTCCTTCTCGATGGCGGCGTAGCCTACTTCCCATGGTAGTAATTTTCTGCTTAAGTAAGCTACGGGATGTTCTCCGCCATCAGCTCCCACTTGGCTCAGTACTGCCCCCAATCCAAACATGGAAGCGTCTGTGTGAACAAGAAATCGTTTAGTTGGATCAGGGGCAGTTAACACAGGAGCCTTAGTTAATGCAGTTTTTAGTTCATGGAATGCCTGTTCACACTCTGGGGCCCAGTTGACCTGTCGTGGCAAGTTTTTCTTGGTCAAGTCCGTCAGGGGTTTGGCCAGGGCGCTGTAGTTGGGCACAAATTTTCTGTAGTAACCAGCGGTACCAAGGAACGCCAATACTTGTGTCTTTGTCCTGGGGGTAGGCCACTTAGCTACTGCCTCTATCTTGGCCTGTTCGGGCCTCTGCTGTCCGCATCCTACCCTGTGACCCAGGTACTGCACCTCTGCCATCCCTATGTGACACTTGCTAGGTTTTAGTGTCAGCCCTGCCTCTCCAATATGGTCAATGACCACACTAATATGTTTCAAATGATCTGCCCAGGTCTGGCTATAAATGGCTATATGATCTAAGTACGCACAGGCGTACTCTTGGAACCCGTCCAGTAGCCGATCTACCGTCCTCTGAAAGGTAGCCGGAGCGTTTTTCATCCCGAAAGGCATGACCCGAAATTGATACAGGCCAAACGGGGTGACAAACGCCGACTTGGGGATGGCCTCCTCGGCTAGTGGAATCTGCCATTATCCCTTACACAGATCAATGGTAGTGAGATACTGGCCTCTTGCCATCCTATCTAGCAGCTCGTCTATACGGGGCATCGGGTAGGCGTCAGACACTGTTTTGTCATTGAGCCTCCGGTAGTCTACACAAAACCACGTGGTGCCATCCTTCTTGGGTACTAGCACTACCGGTGATGCCCAGGGGCTATCTGAATGTTTGATAACCCCTAACTGCAACATTTCCTCAATTTCTTTCCTCATGTGCTCCCTTACTGCTTCAGGGATACGATACGGAGTCTGTCTCATAGGGAGCTGTCCTGGGGTCTCTACTCGGTGGGTAGCTAACAG
>CAKOES020000330.1:0-31538 GCA_933207985.1 Pelobates cultripes
CATACTGCCCCCCATACACACACATTGCCCCCATACACACACACTGCCCCCCATACACACACACTGCCCCCCATACACACACATTGCCCCCCCATACACATACACTCTACACACATACACTATCCCCATACACACACACTGTATGGACTCAGCAGTCTGTGTGTGTGTATGGACTGAGCAGTCTGTGTGTCTGTGTGTGTGTGTGTGTATGGACTCAGCAGTGTGTGTGTATGGACTCAGCAGTGTGTGTGTGTGTGTGTGTGTATGGACTCAGCAGTCTGTGTGTGTGTATGGACTCAGCAGTATGTGTGTGTGTGTATGCACTCAGCAGTCTGTGTGGATAGACTCAGCAGTCTTTGTGTGTGTGGATGGACTCAGCAGTCTGTATGTGGATGGACTCAGCAGTGTGTGTGTGTGTGGACTCAGCAGTCTGTGTGTGTATGGACTCAGCAGTCTGTATGTGTGTATGGACTCAGCAGTGTGTGTGTGTATGGACTCAGCAGAGTCTGTGTGTTTGTGTGTGTGTATGGACTCAGCAGAGTGTGTGTGTTTGTGTGTATGGACTCAGCAGAGTGTGTGTGTACGGACTCAGCAGAGTGTGTGTGTACGGACTCAGCAGAGTCTGTGTGTGTACGGACTCAGCAGAGTCTGTGTGTGTGTATGGACTCAGCAGAGTCTGTGTGTGTGTATGGACTCAGCAGTCTGTGTGTGTGTGTGTGTGTGTGTATGGACTCAGCAGTCTGTGTGTGTGTATGGACTCCACAGTCTATCAATAATTAAAATTCCTGTGAGTTATTGTGTAGGAAGGGCCCCAGTGCATTGCTTTGCCCAGGGGCCCTTAACTCTGTTAAAATGGTACTGCTTGTGTGTGTCAGTGAGCTTCTATTTAGTGAGCATGTGTGTGTCAGTGAGCTTGTCTTTAGTGAGCTTGTGTGTGTGTCCCTTAACTTCTTTGTAGTGAGCCTTCTGTTTATACAAGTGAGTGTCTGAAGTAAGCTTGTGTGTGAGTCAGAGAGTTTTGTCTGTCAGTAAGCCTATTTGCGCATGTCAGCTTGTGTGCTTACTGTACTATATATATATATATATATATATATATATATTTTGACTTGTAGGAATGGCATACGTTTTTTTTCCGGGGCTGCTTTGGATTCCCAGGGATTCCCAGTTTGGCTCTGCCAGCGAGTGCACTTTACCGCTGAATAATCTGTGTGAGCAGCCGCACACTTTAGCCCTGTTACACGCGTCTGGGAGCTGCTGTTGACAGGTACTAGTAGTCTAGAGATTGGGACATGGGGTATATGCTCAGCTATCTGTATAATACAAATTTGTGTGTATATCATATCCCGGGATAGTCAGTGCTTCCTGTATAGTGCTGCTCTTATACACAAACAGACCTGTATTATATAGAGAGCAGCACTATAGAGGGAGCACTGAGTGTCCCAATTTATTATACACACAACCCTGTATTATACAGAGAGCACTGACTGTCCAGGGATATTATACCCAGACAGTAATTGATAGCTGTGCTGCAAAATGTCCTTGGAAATTTTTTTTCAAATGTTGGCAACTATGGCACTGTATCAAGGATAATGCGTTTGCTTTTTTAATAATCCCTGGGGGAAAATAATTAATTCTCCACCAGGTATTATTAAAAAAACAAAACACATTGTGTTGGGGGCGTGGCTTAACATGTGACAGGGGCGGGGTCAAACTGCGGCGAGGGCGGGATTAAATGTGCCCCCCTACTTTTCTCCCTGGCCCTCCATGTGCCCCCCCATAAAATTAATCCTAGAGACACCACTGGGAACAAGGGATGCTGCGGAAGGAACCTTAACTGGGGGTACCTTCCCAATATTACAACCAGGCAGTAGAAGGGGTGCTGTGGGGAGACGCTCGGAGCTGGGCTGTAACGGGTATTGTGCCCAGGGTAGTGTTCTGATGGGTGCCTTAGCAGGTCAAGAAGGTGCGCTCAGTGAACGAACTCCAGGATTCTCATGCTGTCACAAGTCGTGTATGGACGGGAGTGGAGCAGCGGGCCCCTATACGATGGGCTGTATGGCACAGGGTGGAGGGCCCTTCTGCTCCACGGTTCCCCAAGGTGAATTCTCTTCAGAGGGATGGCGATGGTCCGCGGGTTTCCAGGCAGCCGATTGATGGATCACAGTGAAGTTGGCATACCGGACATAAAGTGGGCTTGTGTGATGGATGTACGACAAGCAATTTCGGCAGCGCCTGTCGGCTAACCCGGATATGAGGTGGGCCAGTTGCCACTGGGCACAACTCCGGTGAGGCTTGGTGAGATGATATTGTGGCTAAGCCATTACAGTAACAAGGAGGATGCAGAATTGCTAAAGTTGACTTTCCTGCAGGGGGATTTTATTCCTATTTGGGAACAGGAAGTTTGAGAGGGGAGGTTTTGGAATTTCGGGACCCCCCATTGGCTAGGCTGAGGTGGTCACCACTGGGGATTGTGCCGAAGAAAGAACAACAACACATGACATATTACACTGTGTCATGATTTATTTTACAAAAGTAAAGCCAAAACAGAGACGACATGCAGGAAAAACTAAGTACACCTTGTGATTATATAGGTTGTAGAACCACCTTCCTGTCCCTAAGCAGAGGACCCCAGAGCGAGAGAGCCACAACCAGCGGGAAAAGTTTGAGAAAGGCCAAGTTGCGCATCACTGGACTATCCAACCACAATGCCAATCATGGTTCTGCACAAGACCTGCCTCCGAAATACGCATTTTTGAAATGTTTTAACTTTTTTTTTTTACTGTGGATTGTTTCTTTAAGAAATAGATGTATTCGCAAAATCAGGAGCAACAGTGAAGACAATGAAGTATTTTTTATACATAACTTCCCAAATGAGTTTAGCTGTAATGTTAACGCTTCCCCTGCCAGATAATCATTCTCACACTCATTAAACCAGGCACAGCTGTGTTTAGGGAGGGGTCCTGGCTATAAAGCTAATCACTGATGGTGTTGATGTTATACAGAGTTATCTGGACACCTTTACTGATCTACACAAGCTAGAGAAAACAAGTAGGATCTTTGCTGAGAGATTTGGGAGCTTGGTTTCTGATCTCTCTGTGATAATGGATACACCAGGTAAGCGATACCTGTAGATTAAAGTAAAGTTTAAGGGATGCTAAACAAGCCTACTCTCTAATTGTGGTGACTTTGATCAGAGATTGTTTGCTAGTTTCTCCATGGTTTAGTAGTCTTTCCTCACTGATGATCTCCACTTACTTTTAAACTGTGTCTTTTATAATATTGAGGAGCTGATGCATCAAAACCTGTTTCTCTTTATAGCTGACCATTTCTATAACACTCTTGGTAGCTCCTCGCTGACTCTCTGCTACTGTTTTGTTTAGTATCCTGGATGACCACCTTCTATCAAACTCTCTGGATTAATATCTTACAGGTTTACTAACTAAAGTGACAAGTGTCTGCAACTCATAATGTTTTCAAAAGTAGCAATACTGAAATCTCACTTAACGCCGTAACCCTATTCCTGTCTGGCTTTCTTGAATGTAGCACTTGCTCTCACTTTAAATTCCAGATAAACTGAAACGCTGGAAATATTTCCTCCCAACTGTCACGACTCTAGAAAAAACTACTTATTTTGGGCCCTGCCACTTGAGTGTAGTCCGTAACGAAATTACTCCATTCCCACCAGTGTCATATTCTGGGACTGCTAATGGATGGGATGCAGCTTCTATCTTCACAATCACTGAAGTGGTCATGGTGGTTGGTTTAACCTTTTAAAGGAACACTCCATAACTAACACAGCTGGGTGTACTGGTTTTGTTGGTTGATGTCTCTCTAAGTGGAGTTTGAACCGCATGCTGAGAGTAATTTCCGGATGCCAGGAAGCAATACTAGGACAGGACTTTAAAAGCGCCTTGGCCTGTTGGGATATATGGGAAATGTAGGGTTGAAATGCAAATTATTCATGCTGGAACTACTTCTCATCACTGCTTAGTAGTAGTTAAACTGCAGGTGGGAGTGTTGTCAATACTACATTGGCTGTGAAATGACTGCTAGCCAAGTGTTACTAACAGAGTGCCAAGTGGTTTCTCAAATCCCTCAGTCTAACTTTGGCACAATACTATTGTAGGCTCTCCTAATGGGAATTGGGAGCCTCCTCTGTTCTCTCCACATGTGAAGTTTGTCTTCTAACCGGAATCGTGTATGTTGCTGTTTCAGACTTGTGACAGCTAAATAGACTTCCAGCTAGAAACCTTCAGTTCTGTAAATATGAACTTAGTCTTGTCTGCATCACTGTCAATCTTGATATAATCTCGCAATAGACTTTCTCTAAGACTGTAATCTAAAAACCTGCTCTTCAAGAAGTGAACTATATAATCACTCTGGAACCAGGATAGGCAATCTAGATGTTGTAGATTAAATCTCCCCTGATGCTCTGCCAGCATTCTGGGAAATGCACTCCATAACATCTGAAGTGCCAAAGATTACAATATCTTATGGCACAAACCCCATGTTGTAATTTCATAATGTTGTATTATTGACTGTCTGATAGTGGCTATAACCTTCTATTTACTTCCAGATACCATCATGTTTGCTGTGAAGGATTATGTTGCCAGAGCTGGATTACCTCCTAAAGATCGTTTGGATAGCTTTGAGGCCAGATCAAAAATTGTAGGAAAGCTGAATAATGTCAGCAAGTTTGCCTTTAACCCAGAAGGGGTGCTGTTTGCTGTGCGTGGTACAGAGCTCTTCACGGGAGCTATGCCTTCAAATCCAAACCTGGACTGGTTCTCTACTGCCAAGAGAGTTGGAAAATCTGACTGGGATAGGTTTAAATTTGTCTTCTTTGATTCAAATGGTCTTCTGTATGCAGCTACCAAGAATGGGGAGTTCTACAAGGGTCCAGCACCAAGCAATGAAAACGTGTCCTGGCTTTATGGCCAAGCCACCAAAATAGGAACCGACGGATGGAATGACTTTTACGCCCTTTTCTTCGACCCTAAAGGCATCTTGTATGCAGTGACAAAGGATGACAAGCTTGTGATGAGAAGCCCTCCAACCAAAGCAAATGATGAATGGCTTCGCTCCAGCACAACTATTGGAAATGGAGGCTGGCGCATCCTGACCCATTTCATGGCTTTCTCCCCAGAGTTTGACCTGTGGTGTGTGTGGATTCAATGAATGGCAAAATCTATAAAGGTCAAGCCCCGACCGTTGATAATACCAGCTATCTGAACGCACAGAATCTGGGCTGGGATTACAATCAGTACCCCCTCCTTTCCTTCACAATTGATAAAACAATCCTGAGCATTGTGAGCCTTGAATTCCTTCCAGATTCAGGGAAAATCCTATCCCAAGGCACAGAGGTGGTGCAGAGCCAGATCTATGTGAACAAGAGCAGCACTCCATTAAAGCACACCTTCTCGTGAGTATAACCATATAATGGGGAAATATGCACCGTGCATAAACTGCTGCCCCATGCAGGGGCAGACCTACAATGCTGCCCTGTGACCGGGGTGCATGACGGCCATATGGTGCGCCGCAGCTTGCATGGTGCAACAACCTGGGCAGCATGTTCAAGAGCCGATCAGGTGACCCATGCTCTGTATCTGCATGAGTCATGCTATGCATCTAAATGCTTGTCGGGAAGTGTCTGTCTGTATCAGTATGTGTATGTTATACAGTGTAACTGTCACCCCACCACTCTAATTTCCCCAATCCTGTCTTTCACTCATGCCATACTCTCCCTAGAACACTCCCCTTCTCCAGTATGGTCACTCAGCTGATCACATTAACCCCTCCAATTCTGTCATAATCCTCCCCCCAACCATGCCACTCACCCTGTGGGGCATGAATCATTCATGGATGGGGCATTATGTGCATTCTTGCTTTTAGGTTCTCAAAGACCATGACTGAGAGCAGCACCTTCAGCCAGCAACATGGATTCACAGTATCTGTTGGTGCAGAGATGAGCTTTAAAGCTGGAGTCCCATTCATAGGAGAAACTGAGTCAAAGATTTCCATCAATATGAGCACAACTCATACCTGGAACTTCTCCAAGACCAATGAAACACAGGTAAAAAGTTTATACTCTGAATGTATAACCATTCACCTTTTTTGCAAAACCACCAAAACTGTAAACTCTGATGCTTTGTGACCCACTACAAAGATTGAGCTCTCCCTTTAAGGAATACCCATCTCATTCACTTGCCTACTAACCTTCCTGCCAGAGATCGTAATGTGGCCACCAATGTTCTAATACAGCAGTAGGTAACCTTCAGCACTCCTGATGTTGTGGACTACATTTTGCTTGCAAATGAGGTGAAGTTTAGTCCACAACATCAGGAGTGCTGAAGACTGCCTACCCATGCTATAAAGCATTCTCCCGCAAAACCAATGGGACCTACCTTTTCCAAGCACTACTGGAAATGAGGGAAGTCTCTACATTGAGATTTCAATAAACGGAACACCATATCTAGAAGTACTTCAAAAGTCTGTAAATGACAAACCTGTGTACCTGACCAAATCTCTTGGCATGTTTGCATAATATATGGAGATGGCCATATGCACTCTGTCTTGTTCCAATCAATTGTTTTCATAAGGCTAGTATTTTAGGGTCTCTAAGAATTGAGCAAAATTAGGAGAGGGCATTTATTTGCTGATGTCTCCCATATTTTCCTTCTTAAATATTTCAGTTCCAATTAAGGATAGCTAATTAAAAAATCTTGTATTAAATGGCTAACAATACCAAAATGGTATTTCATACTTGCCAGTAAGTTTCTTTCCCTGGCTATTTATCATGGCAGCATCACTTATGGGTAGCTTCACACTCAGGCGGATCAGGATAGGGAACCATTAACTATGAACTCTACAAGTATTGTAAAGCGCTACGGAATCTGTTGGCGCTATATAAATGGCCATAATGTTTCAATGCCCTCCTTCCAAACTTCAGTCCAATTGAAAAGCTCAGATAACACCCAGGGCGGATACCTGGTTCTGTCATGATAAATATCCAGGAAGAATACTTAAAGCAAAACTCATTATATAATCCAAGTCTTGTTGTCTGACTGAGGACAGACTGTTTGTAAGGAGGAGGGACCTTTTGATGCCTACCGCCTAGTTGTTAAATTGTTTCCTGATCTGGGTGAGGGTGGAGCAATGCATAAGTAATGCTGCTGTTCTTGGCCAAGATATCACGATTAAAGGACATCTGGTATGATTAAAAGGTTACTCCATAATAAACTTCTCATTACAAAATCACTGACATGACTAATGGGTAATGCCCATTAGGTTAAGGAAAGTTGGGGGAGCACAATAAATAGTGAGTTGGAAACGGTCTTCCCCTTGCAGGTGCTCTGACTGTAAAGGCAAGACTTAAATCTGTCAGCACAACACACTGGTGACAGATGTTTTGTTTTTCATGCATTGAACTGACTTTCAGCAGTCCAGAGTGCAACTAGCCCCAGCACATAAGAACTTTGCATGTGCAATGTTTCAGTGCCCTAATGTAGCGTCCTTTGTAATAACTGGATCTGAATGCCAGAAGAGACTTTGCAAATGGGAGATGGCTGTAATACCTCTCCACCATGGTATTGACCATCAATGTGGTGTTTTTAGCCAAGTGTTCCTACAGGCTGTCAGACATGTAATCCAGTGATGTGAGTCTATATGGTCTTTTGTGGGTAAATGGCATCAAAATAGTCTTCTGACTTCAGAAGTTTCTCTTGTGCAGTTTGAAGATAAATCTGGAACAGTGGTTTGATAGTTGTCAAATTCTTCATGGGTCTTGGGCCTAGAATGTCTTGCATGAAATCCAGGATCTAGCTAATAACTTTTCTGTGCATGTTCAAATATAGAAAGATGACCTCATAAATGTCTTTGTCCTAAAACTGTGTCAAATATCTGACTTCTGCAGACTACCTTCACCTCCAGCACAGATGTGGCTGTACCAGGTGGGCATTCAATACGTATGGTGGCATCTGTGACAAAGGGAGACATGGATGTGCCTTACTGTGCCAAGATCCGCACCTTGTTTGGTTATGAGACCACCATCCAGGGAACATGGAAAGGGGTAACTTACTATAATCTGATGGTTAGCCAGGAAGACTACAAACCATGAGATGGATATGACTTCTAATGCTGCCATGGGATCCTCCAGCATGGAAACTGATCCAGGCATGATGGCAACCGTTTTGTGCATGGTATAATGTGAACGTCTATCTGATGTCATCTTTTGGTTAATAAAATGTGTTCTCGAATCCTCAGTCTGTCTCTAACTTTAAAATGCTTGTCTATATGGAATCTACCACATTCTGGCTATTCCCTTGGGAGGGAAGCAAAGCTGGAAGGTAAAGTCCCTTTTTGGGTGCACTGAATAGTTAACGTTAAGTGCATGGCTGGGAGCTAGGTTCAGGATATAGAAGGGTGTGTCTTACAGTTTTTACTACCATAACCTGCTCAGCAACAACTCTAGGCTTTGCTGGAGTATATAATCACACTGCCTCCTTGGCATAGAAAGCATGCTTGCTGCCCTGAGGGTTAAGGTACTGCATGATGAGGGCAGGTACAGATGGTGCACTTGCAGACTTCCACTGCAGCGATGCTACCTACAACAGCATCTGCTGCATTCCACAGCACCTCCCTCCTGGTGGGAGGCTTCCTCTCATCAGGTTCTTTCAGGATCCTTTCACTGCAGATTTCCAGGCCTTGCCTGCTGTCTTCAGTCCTGCATATCCAGCACATTTGATCCGATTCTGCTCTCCTGTCCTCCAGGGCCCTCTGCTATGCATATACAACATCAAATCACTTGCAAGCTGCACAGGGGTACTTGGGCAGCCTACTTGGGACCATGCATACATTATCTTCCACATGGGGCAGCCTATAATGTGCTGTGTGGGCTGGCATTTAAAGCGGGAAATGAAGGGCAAGATTTTAAACATCAGGTTTTAGAAATATTTTTTGCCTCCTTCCCATGAATAACTTGGCATCCCTGAGGAGGGTAAGGAGTCTGGTTCAGGAAGATCCCTACGATGTCTGGGTGTTGGCTCTGGACTTTGTGATACTGGTGAGCATTAGTGGGGAAGTTACTTCAGCAAATGCTCAGCTCTCATCAGTTAACGGGACCTCATGTAGTGGGGTTTAAGCTGATGGCAGTATGACAAGTAATTATGCCAAAGGATTGCTGGCCGTCCATGGGTTGTCACCAGATGACTGTTTTCCTTTTGGTTAGCCATTATGACTCTTCCCATGTCACGCCAGGAAGATTAAATTCAGAGTCACATTCAAACACTAGTGCTTGGAGTGTGGTATCTCTCAAACCATATCCTGGTGGGCCAGGAAAGGGAAATGTGGATGCCTGGCTAAGCATTATAGGAACAGAAGGGTGGCTACTTGTAGTCCTGGTTTTGCAGGAATTTTTTTTTATTTATTTTTTTGACGGCACACAGTGTGCATAGTGGCTGTAACGGATCACCTGGCACCCCAACTGGGTATCTTCGTTGAAGGATGCTCCAAGCACTCTAGCAGACACCACAACCCCCGAACCGTAGAAGCATATGAATGCTGTAAGCAGCTGAACAGGAAAAGAATACAATCAGCTTACCCTCCTGGCAATCGGCATACAAGCCAATTTCCACAATAAAGAGATGACACTTCGTTTTGAGGTCAAGCAGAACTGACTGTACTGGCACATACAGCCTCTTTTATTCACAAACCTAGTACTGCCCACAGGGTTTTGAAATACAACCAATCAATCTGCACAATACACAGACACTCCTACACAAAATCATCCCCTCTGCCTGTGAAATGATTACTCAACACAATGGTTAATCTGATTATCACAGGCATAGAAATACAGTATCATAAAACACATCACAGGGACCCTAAAACATGCAATAACCCCATAAATATCCTCGGAACCGGGGGATCTGGGTGAACCACATATCCAAAATTCACCCAGATCCGTTCAGTAGTTTGGAAGATACAGTTTAATTCAGATTCCGTAGAACATATACAGGCTATATGAAAACTAATTACTGTATAATGTGTCCCCTGTTCAATAGTTTAAAACTACTGCAAGATGTCTTCATGCACCAAATACTGGCGAGATGGCACCGTGTAGAAAAGTCCAAACAGTGTCTGAGTTAAAATGGCCACCATCCATTGTTCTCACCATGTGCCTCTGATACATGAAATGGTGGCCACCCAGTAACTCCACAGTATGTCCCCAGAAGGTTCTTAAAGGGCCAGCAGCAGCATAATAAAATACAATATGCCCAAATACTGTATTTAAAGGGCCAAATCTCCCAGAGGCCATAGTCAGCAGGTAGGAGGCGGGCAAACAGGCTTCTCCAATGCCCAGTGGCAAGGTTGGTTTCGCCACAGTGGATATCACCAAGGGTAAGGCGATGGGGAGGGGTATCACCCTGGAATTGTGTTAATTTATGGATTGTTATTTATTGGCAATGACACATTATGTATTATATACAGTAACAAGTTAAATTATTGGTGAATGCTGTGGCCTATCTTCACCATATATATATACACGTCTTGTGTCCCTAATTGGGAAGGGTTCTGGCTTGGGGGTTAATTTGGTACGTGGCCCTTACTACCTTCACCCATGGTACTGGGTGGAATAATCTACAGCAGCTGACTGCAAACCTACTATACTATCCATTCTGTAAAATCGTGGTAGGAAGAATGGCCCAGGAAACACAGCAAGTGTGATAATATTAAGCCAAACACCAACTAATAGTACAAAAATCCATGCCCTGCAAGTTTAATTGATTCTTCCTGCACTAACTTGTACAATGTCTGGTCGGTCATTAAGTGTCCCAGGACATGCCAAGAACACCCAAACTATCACTGTGTATCCCTTCTCAACCCTGCTATTTAGTAAACCGTTGTATTCATTCTATACCACCCAACTATGGTGATAAATGGACAGGTTTGCCATCTTCACTTACACCATGACATTCTCACTGTGGCAAACTATAGAAATGTTTTCTGATTTGTATTTGAACAAAAGATTCATCAATGGATAGTTATGTCTTCTTGGCGCCTGACTGACTAAACCCAATGGACTCACTAAAATGTTTGAAATGTGGGGACGAGGCAGGCTTATTTCATTGTCTTTGGAATTGTTCTAAGATAAGGGAATTTTGGAAAGAAATGTTGCTGAAGTTGTACCTTTTCTTTTTTTTTCCTCTCTTTTCCTTTTGAAAGGTTATCGAGGTAAATATGAGGTAACTGATGGCGACTCCAAAATAGGAGTTTGCAGAGTGTTTTGAATAGTGGAATACCTATTGGGAGAACTGTGTAAGGTCATAATGTGCCTATTTTGAAGGGGACTAATGCATTGTCTGGTGAACCATGTGTCTTGGATCTTCAATAAATGTCTATTTCATATAGGATGCAACCAGGCCAGGGCTTAGCACAATCCCACAAGGTTAGATTCACAAAATCAGAGCTGGCCAGGCAGTGACATATTAAGAATGGGGGCCAGTCTGCCCTGGGTGATAATAGGTGGCATACCTTTGGGCCAGTGCACAAATTCCTATGGCACAATGGTTGGATGGCCAATTTGGGGGGGGAGAGGGGGAGAGCTCCCCTCATGCTTGTCACTGAATGTGGTTTGGTGGACACATGAAGGGGTTGAGAGAAAAAAGAGGCCAGCCAGTCACACCAGTCTGTCAGACACAGCTACGGCCAGCCGCACCTTTCTGCAACAGCAGCCATCCTGCTTGTCTGCCAGCCAGCAACCGTAATTAAGGTGAGAATAGCTAACTTGGGCTGTGTTTCAGAGATGATATATTTCTATATTGTGAATGGGGGCCGGCATGTTATAGAGACCCCCTATCCAGGGCCACCCAAATACATTATCTTTCCCAGGAGCCAAATGCTCTAGGTACGCCAGGTCCAGGCACTCCAAATCTCAGCAAGCCAAATTTCTTGCAACAAAGTTTTCAGCAACATTTTCATCCTACAATAGGTCTTTGTCAAGTTGACACCCAACGTAAAATACAACCAATTTATAGCAATACAATTATAGTGAAGTGACATACATTATAAAATCGATTAACAAAATTGACATAAATCTAAACTATATTTTTATAGAGGCAACCATAATCATGGGGTGTATACAAGGAAAAATCTTATTAATTATAAAAACACCTGTAGCTGGTCCTGGGTAACCCGGCTGGTTACCCTCGCTAGTAAGGGAGAACAAGACCCATTTTTCCCTTCAGATTAGAGGCAGTACTTTACAACAGGGATTTCTAATCTGAAGGGAAAAAACAGGCAGGCAATCCCAAAACTTTTTTAAAATACCTCCCCCAATTACATTTTGCACTACAAATTGCCACTTATCCCAAGTTCTTTGCCTGCCTTCTGCAGAGGAGGGTGGCAGTTTTTTTTCCCCAGGAGTAAGGTAAGAGGGCTGAGGCTCGGGAGGCTCTGCTTAATTTTTTCGGAAGATCTGCCAGGGGTAAGCACGGCGGATGCCTGCATCTCCACTGTTTTTATTTTATTCCGTCTATACCTTGCCCGGTGCGCTAGCTGGGAGGTCCTGGAGGAGGAACGCACGTACAGACTGCGATGCGTTCCACCGTGGAATCGCGGCGTGCATTTCGAATGGGATTTCAAAATTCAGGTGCCAAAATTTAAAGGGTTTTTTTATTATTTTGGTTTCCAGGATTTAGAGAGGCTATTTAACCAGCAGCAACTAACGGTTTGCCAGGTGCACTCAGAATCTGGTGCAAGAGTGTTATCACCTGCCCTCCAACACACTTTGAGGCCATTTAAGGTAAGACTTTTTGCTTTTATTTTAAGTGAGTCTAGCCTGAATTGTAGAGTTTTATATTTTGTTCAGCTTTTCTCTCTTTTTTCCTTCAGTATGTCTAATCCTGAGACTGCAGAGAGAGCTTCAGAGAGAGGGAAATGTTATGCGAAATCAAAACATTTAAACAGCGCTGCATGTTCCCAACCCATGCCAGATGGATATAAGCGCAAAATCTGTTCCATTTGTACTAAAGAGGCTTCTGAGGAAGCAAATAAATCAAAAATGACTACTTTCTTGGTTGGTTCCAGCAAGTTGGTTCCAGCAATGTCTGCAACAAACATTTGTTGAAATGCAGACTGCAGCCGTTCAGTCTGCTCAGGCCTCTTCTTCCCAGGATTCTACAGTAATAAATGTGGCTAAGAAAAGGCCTAGATCCTGGGAATTGTCTGACGTAAGCTCTGCTTCTTTTATGTCAGAATCAAGAGATAAGGATTCTAGTGATTCTTCCGAGGAAGAATTTTCCTTTCCAGAGGAATCTATTGGAAAATTGGAAAGGAAGTCCAGTGCCTGATGGGTGATAAGGAACCGCTCAGGAGCAAAGGAAAGAAATCCAAAGCTTTTCCGTTTTATCCACAGTCAAAGGATATGATTCTAAGGGAATGGAAATTCCAAGGAAAGAAACCTTTTATTTCTAAACACTTTAAAGCTCTCTTTGCCATCAATGAGGATCTGGAGTGCCTCCTGGATCCTTTACCGTCAGTGGACATCCCTATAGCTCAGCTGGGAGAGAAGACCACTTTATCTATAGGGGATTCGAGTGGCTTGAAAGATGCCATGGAAAAATGTATCAATTCTTCCTTAAAGAAACTGTTTGTCTCCTCAGCAATCCAATCCAAAGCACTGATTGCAGGTACTTCAGTGGCAAAGGCACAAAAACATTGACTGGAAGAATTAGAAAAGTTTATGCGGGTGAATCCAAAGAAGATCCAGTCAAGTTGTTACAAAATATCAAGATGGCATCTGACTTTCTAGTTGATTCCTCTTCAGAAAGTCTGAAGATCTCGGCTAAGACTGTGGGTTTATCTACAGTGGCAAGAAGAGCAGTATGGTTAAGAAACTGGTCGGCTGATTCAGCATCCAAAAATTCTTCCATCTGAACCAGGCAGACTTTTTGGTTCTAAACTAGATGATCTTTTGAAACAAATAAAGGATGTAAGAAGGCTTTACCTGAAGATAACAGGAAGCAGAATGGGAACAAAACAATTTTTAGAGTCCAATCCGTTTACAGAGGCTCATTTTGGAAAAATGCTTACAAGGGTCAACAAAGGAAGGTGTTTGATTACAGGAGAAAAGAGAAGTTTTTTGACAAAAGGAATAGAAACTTATGACACCATTCCTGTTAGAGGAAGACTCACACATTTTCTGGATTGCTGGTAGAAAAGTACCTCGGATCGCCGGATTCTTTCAGTGATAAGGAATGGTTACTATCTGGATCTATCAGAGATCCCAAAGAAAAAGTTTTTATGCTCTTCAGTCCACTCGACTGCAACAGAAAATGCTCTAATGGGAGAAGTGTCAAAGCTTCTTCAAAAGAATATCATAGAAAGGGTGCAACTAAAAGAAAGATTGCTGGGCATTTATTCAAGGCTCTTTTTGGTTCCAAAGCCAAATGGTTCTTACAGACCCATTCTAGATCTCAAAACCGTCAACAAGTTTATTCTAAAAAAGAAGTTTCATATGGAAACAATAAAATCCGCAACTCACATTATTCAACCAGGCAATTGGCTTATTTCTCTAGATCTAAAAGACACCTATTTACACATTCCCATCGCAGATCCCAGCAAAAGATTCCTAAGGTTAGCTATCAACTTCCAGAGTCAGACTCTATATTACCAGTTCAGAGCTCTTCCCTTTGGTCTTTCTTCAGTCCCAAGAGTGTTCACGTAGATTCTGGTAATCGTTTCAGCAGATTTAAGGGGAAAAGGCATCAATGTCACCCCTTGTTTAGACGACTGGCTTTTAATTGCAGACACAAAAGAACAACTTTATCTAGACCTCTAGGCTTTAGACTCTCTAAAAAATCATGGTTGGTTGATAAATTTTGTAAAGTCGGAATTAATTCTAGTCCAAAGAATTCAGTTCCTGGGTCTGATTATAGACATAGTCTCTATGAAGATCTTCCTTCCAGAAGAAAAAAGAACAAAGATTGCTCTGGCTTTTCAGAACCTCAGAGAAAGAAGTTTGTGCTCCATCAGAGAAGCAATGAGTTTGTTGGGTCTTTTCACAGCCTCTATCCCAGCAGTCAATTGGGCAAAGGCCAGAATGAGACCTTTTCAAATAAACTTTCTAAGCGTCTGGAACAAGCAAACGTACAGCTTGGACATGAACAAAAGAGTAAATCTATACTGTATAAAATACTGGTATAGATTAAAGGGGTGGCACAAAAAACATAAAACATACAACCTGTAAATAATACAAAACAGTCCTTCACAGGATCTAGAATATAAGAAAAAATCACTTAATAGTGAAGCATGTACGAAAATATATAATTCACTCCCGAAGGTAGAGAACTTACAAGACCATACCGTGGATCTGCGCTTATCTCCCTTCCATAGGGTATATAAATAGTGATTCTTCTCTCAATAGACTTGTATATGTAGACCAAAGGCGTAAATGCAGGACACTCAATCCTCAAAAGGAAAAGAGGTATATAGAGCAGTATTGTAAATTAAAATAGATTTATTAATACAAATTGCACTTACATCAAGTAAAGCTCATAGCAGCATATCACCACTAGCAAGTGGTACCAAGGAGAAGGAGTCCCTCTATGGCAGAATGGAAACATATATATATAAAAAAACAAAAAAATACTAAAAACACATAAAAAAATATATGTATACATATATGTAAATGGATATATATGTAAATGGATATCTATATATATATATGTAAATGGATATCCATTTACATATATATATAGGATACCATTTACATATATATATACATATATTTTTTTATTGTTTTTTTGTGTTTTTAGTATTTTTTTGGTTTTTTATATATATATGTTTCCATTCTGCCATAGAGGGACTCCTTCTCCTTGGTACCACTTGCTTGGTACTATTATGTGATTTTTTTTCTTATATTCTAGATCCTTTGAAGGACTGTGTTGTATTATATACAGGTTGTATGTTTTATGTTTTTTGTGCCACCCCTTTAATCTATACCAGTATTTTATACAGTATAGATTTACTCTTTTGTTCATATTATATTGGTGTATGTGAGGTACACTTCTGGGTGTTTGGCACGGTTTCTCTTGTCTTTGTTGGGATATTATATAGTATTTCCCTTCTTTTCTATGTACAGCTTGGACATGCCTATGAAACTCAACAGTCAGGTGCTGAAGAGTTTTCTCTGGTGGACCTCATCCCGTTTCCTGCAATCAGGCCTTTCTTTCCAAATGAAGTCATTCAAAGTTTTAACAGACGCCTCAGGTCTCAGCTGGGGGGCTCATTTGGGAGAAAAGAAACAAGTAATTTGGTGAGTAAAAGATTTAAGTAGTTCATTGAACTACAAAGAACTGAAGGCTGTCTGGCTGGATCTCGTTGCCTTTCAGAACCAGATCCAGAATCAGCATGTCCAGATCAGGTCAGACAATTCTACAGTAGCGTATATAAACAAACAAGGAGGAACAAGGTCAACTGGTTTGGAAGATCTGTGTTCCAGAATCCTGCTGTCAATTTCAGCGGTTCACATAAAAGGAGAATTCAACGTGCTGGCAGATGCTCTAAGTCGTCAACATTTAAAACCAGCAGATTGGTCCCTTACTTCCCAGATCTTCCGTCAAATAACAAAGAAATTTGGTAATCCAGAAATAGACCTTATGGCTTCAAGATCAAACAAGAAAACAAGAAGATTTGCATCTCTGAACCCTGCAGACAGACCAGAGGTCCCTTTCTATTCGCTGGAAGTTCAGCCTAGCCTATGTGTTTCCTCCTATTTCTCTTATTACCAGGATTCTACAGAAGATCGGGATAGAAATTGTAAGAGTGATCATAATCTTCCCTTGGTGGCCGAGAAGAAGTTGATTCTCAGTTCTCCTATATATACCCAGTTCAACCTTTTGGAAACTTCCCCTGTCAGTAGACATACTGGAACACTCCATGGTACCACTTCCGACTCTGAAAAAAATCAAATTGATGGCATGGTTTCTGAATACCAGATATTAAAGAATATAATTTGAATATAATATAATTTTATGGCTGCTAAAATAGAATCTACTTCCAAAATGTATTCCAGAATATGGTAGAAGTTTTGTTCTTGGTGTATTAAGGTCAAAGAAAATCCAGTAACCGCTTCCATTCCAAACCTCGTTAGTTTCCTTCAGATGGGCTTTGCGAAAGGATTGAAACCAGCCACACTCAAGGTCCAAGTTTCGGCAATCAGTTTCTTTTCATTCAGATGTTTGGCTTCGAATATTCTAATCACCAGATTTTTCAAGGCGTTGTCTCGTTTGGTTCCTACCATCAGGGAAACTTTTCCTCCATGGGATCTTATTTTGGTTTTATCAGCTCTCTGCGAACCTCCGTTTGAACCTCTAGAAAAGTCTTCTCTGAAGGTTTTATCATTCAAGACTTTGTTTTTGGTGGCTATTACCTCGGCTAAAAGATTGGGAGAACTTCAAGCTCTTAATGCAAATTTTCCTTTTTTAGTTTTCCATCAGGACAAAGTGGTGTTAACGCTGGATCCTTCTTTTATTCCCAAGGTATGTTCTTCCTCTACCATCAATCAAGAATTTATTTTACCTACTTTTTGCCAACAGCCTTCTAATGCTTTAGAAGTTAAATTCCACTGTCTGGATGTTAAGAGATCTCTGCTGCAGTACCTGGAACGTACAAAGTCCTTAAGGAAATCTAACAGAGTTTTTGTCTTGTTTCATGGTCCTAGAAAAGGTTTGATGGTTTCAAAAAGCTCTCTTGCCAGATGGTTAAAAGACTGCATTAGTTTAGCTTATTCCACATGCAATGTTTCTGCACCTATATCCATTAAAGCTCATTCTATCAGAGCTATGTCCACATCTTGGGCCATGCGGGCTTCAACTACGCCTTCTCAAATTTGTTCTGCAGCCACATCTCTTCATACGTTTGCTAAACATTACAAATTAGACATACTCGCCTCGGAAGACGCATCTTTTGGGCACAAGGTGTTACAAGCAGTTGTGAAATGAGTCCCGCCCTTAGTGGATTGCTTTGATTATCCCTGTTGTAAAGCACTGCCTCTAATCTGAAGGGAAAAGCAAAAATTTTTACTTACCGTAAATTTATTTTTCCGGAAGATTAGAGGCAGCTTACTCCCCGATGTTCTAATAAACAAAATTTAGCAGTTACCCGACTTTAGTATTTTCTGGGGCTGTTTGGGGTAAGTGGCAATTTATAATGCAAAATGTAATTGGGGGAGGTATTTAAAAAAGTTTTGGGGATTGCCTGCCTGTTTTTTCCCTCCAGATTAGAAATCCCTGTTGTAAAGCACTGCCTCTAATCTTCAGGAAAAATACATTTACGGTAAGTAAAAACTTTTGCTTTCCCCAGTAACTGGATGGCACACAGTTCCTGGGGTACAAAAACTTTATTGGCCACACTCTGCTTTATACTTTTCCCCATATAAGGGTTGGAACACACAAAAAGACAATGTAGCCTCCTTGAGTCTTCGAGTCTTCCCCCTCCCGCACAACAGAACCAGATCCTCACTCCCCTTGTCCCCTGTTCACGCCACTTGCTCACAGGATTTCCCACTTCCCGTGGCAGGGGGTCTTCTTCCCATGAGCCTCTGTTCTTGGGAGTCCCAGTGCCTGGGATCCTTGCTGCAGCCTACCTGAAGCGGACTGAAGGGAAGCGGCTGGTCCTCTTGTGCTACGGCCTGGTGTCTGGTCTTGTGGCACTCCAGCAATCCCCCTATAGACCGGTGGGGGTTATCCCGGTCCCCACCCCGCAACTCAGACACTTGACCCACACTCACCCTACTATCCAGGCTGCACCAGTCCGGACCCGACGCTCCAAAATGGCAGATGCCAATCCCTTGCAAACACATGGCAAGGGCCCTGTGCAGAGGAGACCGAATGACTCAACAACAGACTCCCTGAAGAGGCTTGTGGACATCTTCCAATGCTTCTGGCTGAAGATACAATGATGACTCTCAGCCTCCAAGCCAACACCCAGCCAGGAGGCTGCAGAGCCCAACAACGTCTGGCGCAGGGGCCTCCTAAAAGACACACCCAGTATGGGAAACCTGCTCGTCACACGGCGCACCCAGTGAGAAAACCACCCAGGTACACGCTGCTTACCCAAGCCGAAAACTGCAAGGGCTTCAATCAGATGGCACCACGCAAGCAAAGCGCCACCCAAGACCCACATGACTGGCTCACAAAGCCCATTGCTTCACCCCACAAGGACTGAGCCTGAACATTGCTAGTACACAATCTACTATCAAGCCTGTCAACAAGCCAGAGAGGTAGTGGAAAGCACTACAACTGGTCTCTCCTTGGATCTGCCAACTCTCACCTGGGTCCCGGGAGCTGATCTACCAGCTGCTGGCATAGGGTGACTGTAGACTTACTCCCCATAACTCTATCTGCTCCCCACACAAATAGCTCCCCTTTTTTGCTTTATAGTTCACACTCATACACCTACTAAATCTGTACCCCCTATCTACCTATGAAATCTGCTTAAAGCCTCTTAGGGGACATATGCCTTTGAGTTACCTGTGGAGATAAGCCTGTTATTAATACCTTACACTTCAAGAATACTAACACTATTTTTTTGCCTTACCCATAGTTAGACATGTCGACACGCAAACTCTGATCTTATACCTGTTCATAGTTCA
The DNA here is from genome assembly GCA_933207985.1 of Pelobates cultripes. Lineage (NCBI taxonomy): Eukaryota > Metazoa > Chordata > Amphibia > Anura > Pelobatidae > Pelobates > Pelobates cultripes. The sequence goes on from CAKOES020000330.1 coordinate 19,652, forward strand.
TACACACCCACCATGTCTGTGATCTAGAGTCCACTCATGTTAATCTTGCTCTAATATAAAATTAAGCATGCCCAATCTACTACCCTAATTTTAAAGCATTTTATAACGCATAAGGATTGCCTTTGGGGTACATCGTGCTTGTATGTGCCAATCTTATGCAATGCAAAAATATTTAAAAAAAACATGATTCATCATGTCAGAGAAATTCTGACTTCTGTATGATTTAGGGTTACAGATTAGTATGCATAGGTTAAGGGCCCAGATAAATCATTTAAAACACCCACCGCAAATCTCTTGTTATGCTGAAGCATTAAGATTTCCCTTCACTGGAATCAGGGGACCTATACCAACCTCTGAAACACAGCCCCATTGCATTATCCCTTCTAAACCAAATTTTACAGTTGGCACAAACCAGTAATGCAGAAAGGTAATGTTCTCATGGCATCTGCCAAACCCAGCCTTGCCCATCAGACTGGCAAGTAGAGAAGTGTGATTTGTCACTCCACAGAACATGTCTCCACTAGGTGCTTCATTTTATACACCTGGCAATGGGTCTGACTGAAACACTTGAATTCAATAATTAAGAGGTGTGTCTCAATACTGTACATATGGTATATATATAAAAAAAGGTGGGTTTTTTTGTTGTTTGTTTGTTTGCTGATTCTCCATATTTTCCTCTATTGATAATTTTTTACTTGATCTTTGAATAAAATCAACATGTAGTGGCTATCCCCTAACAATCATTCATAATTTTTTTAAGCACAAACTCTGAATCACAGAACACTGTCCATTTCGCAGGTTTCGTGATTCATCCATATGGCAATTCAGAAGTTTGTACAATCTGTCAATAGCCCAATATTCAGATGAATTTGTTTTGAAAATGAATGCAATGTGCATAAATCTACACAAACATTCCCTACTGGCCCTTGTAACTGCTGACTGGTATTGCATATTTTGGTTTCTTCTATTGTCTATAATTACTTAGAATCCTTCTTATTAACTGTTATCCTCCACCACAACTTAATCCTATTGAGGGTATAAATTGCTTGTGGGTTCCTCATGCCAAAATACAAAATGTATTTTATCTATCTTTGTATTTCCAGCCTCCTACCCACAGACTATGGACCCTGTGAAAAATAATGTAAAAGTCTCTGTTCGTGCAGATTATAAATCTCTGTTCGTGGGATTATATGGTTCGTTTACCGAACAACTGCACAAACAGAGACCACCCTGGAGGTTATTAACACCTATTAGCAACTTGGAACGTTTCTCACCGCAGTGTTATTATTGTTCGTCTGGGTGGCCACAATTCCTATAGGCAACCACAAGGTGGCGGCCATCTTGTTTGCATGAACGCAGGCAGTGGTGTTTAGGCATGAATCTCCTGGAACTAAAATCGGCTACAGAAACTCCCAAACACCGCTGGACTTCCATCATCGCGTGCGTTTGGTTTTATGTTTTTATGTTAGAAGAGCACTGTTCGGTGGGATCATTCATCTGGATGTAGGGAACGAGCTCTGTTCGGTAGTTTGTTCATTTTTAAACTACCGAGCTAGATTGACCGCAAGCCCTGATTCTCTGGAACTGTTTTGAGCATGGGGCCATGCTTGCGGTCAGTCAAATAAAAGACTTCCATGGAATTTCTGAACCCCTGATCTGGGTGATTTTTGGATATGTTGGTCATCCAGATCAGGGCTGTCAGGGGATATATTTGTGGGAATATCATGTGTTTTGGGGTACTTTGGGGTCTTTTTAGAAATGTGTGTTTTTTTCTGCCCTGAGATAATTGAATTGATACAGTAATTAACCCAATTATCTCCCAAGCAGAGGAGAGGGATTGTTTGCCTTGTGTGGGAGTGCCTTAAAATCTAAATGTGTTTGGAAGTTTGTGGCCCTGTTCCCAACAAGGTCCATGTGGGTGTAACACTTGCTTGGGGACTTGCATAAAAGGCCAGTATGTCACCATTAAAACCTATTCCAGCTTGCACTCCAAAACCGTGTGTCGTCCTGTTATTGGTGGGAAAAAAGATTTACTCTTGTGTCTGATGTTCCAGCTTGCAGGGGATTCTATAGGGGAAGCTAATTCCCCTTTCGGCTCCAGGAAGGAGCGGATCCAGGGCCACAGTGAAGACACGGCGACTATGGGCAGAAGTGCTGCGGTTTGTCCCCTGTTCCAGCTAGGAAGCGGTCCTTGGTGGAGGTACCCAGCCATGGTACAGGGAGCTCCGTTACAGTATTTATTCTCATTTGCCACTTGTCTGCCTAGTCTCCTAATGTATCAAACATCCTTCTAAAGAGAAGAGTGGCGGACCACCCGGTACCCAGACAGGGTACCTCTGCCAAACACTTTTCCTAGTTATCACCGGGACACCATCAGCACCCCTAGCCACCGCAGCTTGTTGCTTCCAACCCTGGCACAGGGTTCTGGATCCAGTTTCCAGTGATCAAAGCTCTCCTGCAAGAGAGTAGAGCTGTGTAGTAATTATAGCTGTTATAGTATTCCCCCCCACACATTAGCCGTGACTTAATGATGGGAGTAGATCTGTTTAACGCCTTAAGGACCAAACTTCTGAAATAAAAGGGAATCATGAAATGTCACACATGTCATGTGTCCTTAAGGGGTTAATGCAGGTAAGAACTCTTAATTTATATACACAGTAAACTCCTCCCCTGTGCCTGAGAGATAATTGAGTCAGGAACTGTACAAACTCAATTATCCTCAGGTACAGAAAAGTATAACAATTTTTAAACACCCCAAAATTACCCCCAAAATATGTGGAACCACCTCAAAAGTCATATTGCCGGACAACCCTGATCTGAGTGCCTATCATTTCCATAAAGCACTCAGATCGGTATGATGGTTTGGATTTTCCATTGAGGTAAACTTTTGACCAACTGCACACGTGGCTTCTGCCCAAAATAGTTGTCTCCTCTCCCTACAGGATACAATGCCACTGAACCGAGCTGAACAGTCTTTGGTAATCCTGCACCAGCTCCCATTCCAGGGTAGCCAGATCGGCAGCTCCATGAAGATCCATCAGGACTTCCCTAGTACTGTGGATGTCCCCAGCCTTTGCTGGACTTCCAAAATTAATGTCCTCCTCCAAGGCCTCCCACAACAGGCCAGGACCATTATAGTTCTCACCCTATGGAACACTATCCTCAGCCATTCTGTCACACCAGGCTGCGTACCACTCTAGCACCTGGTAAGCCTTGTCCAGCCACAGCTCCTTCAAGACCAGGTCCTCCAGTTCCATCACCCACTACTCCAAGGGCTGCTATTCCAGGAGAGGCATTGCAAAGCCACTTGTTCCTATAACTGCTGCTCTTGACTTGGGAGTGTCTCTCTCTGCTGTACCTAAACATCCTCCAGGGCCTTGTACCAGAAATCCTTCTGAATGTCACCCTTCTAGTCCAGTACGCCCTCTTCTGAGACAGTACTATCCTCTCGGGTCAAAGTGCTCTGTAGTCTTCAGTTGAACTCTTCCTCATATGGGGATGCTGCCCAGGGGCTAGCTTGCTCCATCCTCCTGAGTTCCTCAGCAGAAAGGGACGCTGCATAGATGCTAGCACTACCCCTCTTGCCAGTATTCCACACAGTATTCCGATGTTCCCACGATGCTTCCCCACACGCTTGGAGGAGGCTAGCCAGCAGGCTCCTCCAGGAGCTTGTTACAGAGACATCTTTGAGTCAGGAACTGTACAAACTCAATTATCTCCAAGAACAGAAAAGCATATCAATTTAAAACACCCTAAAAGTACCACCAAAATACATGGATGCCCCTCAAGAGTCACATCCATGGATCACCCTGATCTGAGTGCCTATTATATCCAGAAAACACTCTGATCGGTTTGGTGGTTTGGATTTTCCATTGAGGTAAACTTTTGACCGACCGCACAAGTGGCCTCTGCCCAAGATAGTTCCATAAGTAAAGTGGTAGTGGTCAGTCACTTTCGGGAGCCTAAACCCGAATAAAATACCAAACTGACCATCTGGCTCCTATGTAGCAATTGTTCAACTAGTTCATGCGAACAATCCTACCGCATGGCGCTCTCCTGACATGAGTAGAAACGAAGCAGGTGTTCATCAAAATTCAGCCGTGTTCGCAAGTTTGAGTGTCCGATTTTAGTTCCATGCACTCAACGACCGAAGTTTTGTGACAAATGGACCATTGACACATTCTCACAGAGTGCCGGTCCATAATGAGCGATTAATAAGGTCTGCACCAGGCGGTGCGTCAGACCATGTAATAAATCCTGGACCACTAGGGAAATATTATTATCCTCCCCTCTTGTAGACCACCAGAAAAGATAACCCTCCTTCGGGACCATCAGGGGACATGTACCAAACACTACCAACATACACATATTACACTCAGCCACTCTCATGAGGGTGATATTAATAGTTATTAAATCCATCCAATGTCTTGTATTTATCATACAAATACTTGAACAGATACTTAGGGTTCAAATCCAGAAGTCAACAATTGTTAAATTTTTAAACACGTTAATTATTAGAGATTTTAATTACCCGGACATAAATTGGGATAGAGTGACTAGTACTTCAGCAAGGGGAATCAGGTTTTTGAATGTGTTAAATTACACCTTCATGTCACAGCTTCATGTCACAGAAAGGATGCTTGTCCGGATCACGTTATAACAATGTTGATCTTTTCACCAACATTCAAGTAGGGGAGCATTTGGAAAATAGTGATCACAATATGGTAATCTTTGAAATAAACTCAAAAAAACAAAACCATATGGGGTATACTGAAATGTATCATTTAAAAAAGCCAATTTTAATAAGATTAGGGCAAGTCTACAACATACCAACTGGCATAAACTCCATAGTGAAAAAAACACTGAGGATGTAGAAAGGTACATTTTTCAGTATGTATCATTGGGTAATAAATATAAAAGAAAAAAATTGAAACCAATGCGGCTTAGTAGAGGAGTAAAACAAGAGACTAAAAATAAGAAAAGGGCATTTAACCCCTTAGTGACCAGACTGTTTTCCAATTTTCTTACAGTTAAGGACCAGGGCTCTTTTTACATTTCTGCGGTGTTTGTGTTTAGCTGTTATTTCCTCTTACTCATTTACTGTTCCCACACATATTATATACCGTTTTTCTCACCATTAAAGGTTCTTTCTAAAGATAACATTATTTTCATCATATCATTTACTATACAAATAATTATAAAATATGATGAAAAAAATATAAAAAAATTAATTTTTCTAACTTTGACCCCTAAAATCTGTTACGAGTTTAGAAATGTCCAATGTTAACATGTGCTTTTTTTGGAAAGTTATAGGGCTATAAGTACAACTAGCACTTTGCTATTTCCAAATCATTTTTTTTTTTCAAAATGAAGTTACATTGTAATATTAATTTCTGTCAGAAATGACCCTTCACATGTTTATCTTTTTTAAAAGAAGACAACCTAAGATATTACACTTTGGGTATTTTGACTCTTTTCATGCAACCATTTTACCACCAATCTATGCCAAATTAAAAAAAAAAAAAAATTGGTGATTTTTTTTATTGACATATATAGCAATTAAAAGGGACACCCCAGAATACTTCTGCTCATTGGAGTGGTCTGGGTGCCAACTCCCACTACCCTTAACCCTGCAACTGTAAATATTGCAGTTTTCATAAACTGCAATAATTACCTTGCAGGGTTAACGCCTCCTCTAGTGGCTGTCTCTCTAGACAGCCACTAGAGGGCACTTCCTGGTTCATAGCACAGATTTTCTGTGTTATAGCGTCGCTGGACATCCTCACACTATGTGAGGTCCTCCAACGTCTGTAAAATCCCCATAGGGGAGCATTGAATGCATTTTTCAATGCTTTCCTATGGGGAGGTCTAATGTGCGTGCGCAGCATTGCAGCGCATGTGCATTAGGTATCACCCTGCAGGTGGCCGCGCTTGCGCAATCGGTCTCCCCCACCGGATGACGTCGTGGGGGAGGAGTGTGGGCGGACCCTGGACCAGCGCCGAGGGACATCGGCGCTGGACTTCGGTAAGTCACTGAAGAGGTTTAAACCCCTTCAGAAACCTGGTATGGGGGGGTGGGAGGGAGAGGGGACCTGCAGTGCCAGGAAAACTGTTTGTTTTCCTGGCACTGGAGTGTCCCTTTAGGAATAGATGTACAGAGAAGGTAAAGGGTTACTGCCAAAGAACACACCCAATACGTGTTCAGCAACATCTCCTGAGTACAGTGATACCAGCCATGTACCCATGTGTCGGGTTCTCTGGGGGCTAAAAGACCTTATTTGAAGGGTGCGCATTCCAGTTTTCCCACTTGGAATTTTCACAGCTGGTCATCATGCACCCATGTCCTATTTGTGACATTTTTCTAAGCCGGCCAATGTAATTTGCCCCCATCAAACCATATATTTTTGAAAAGTAGACACCTAGGGTATTTCAAATGGTGGTATTTTAACACATTCCATGCACTAATTCTACCACCAGTTTAGGCATGGATTCTCAGTTCCTGTTATGTGTTACTGACAAAGAACACCCCAATATGTGTTCAGCAACATCTCCCGAGTACAACAGTGCCCCCCAATTTACAGGTGTTATGGGTTTTGCAAACTTACAGGGGTCAAATATACGGCTTTCCCCTTTTCCATGTTTGCACATTGAAATTTGCCAGATTAGTTTGCTGGGCCTATGTTGCCTTTGAGACCGTATAGCAGCCCAGGAATGAAAAGTAACCCCACCATGGCATAACATTTGTAAAAGTAGACAACCCACAGTATTCAAAATGGGGTCCAGTCTTTTGTAGTAGCCACTTAGCCACAAACGCTTGCCTAAGTTAGCCTTTATATTTGTTTTTTGCATTTTTTTTACACAAAAACTGCACTTTTACTGGTGATTTTTTTAAGTTTTACTGTTTTAAACACTCATATTTGTGTTCAGCGAAGTCTCCCGAAGTATAACAATACCCCCCATGTACAGGTTTTATGGTGTTTTGATCACCCGGTGTTCTCCGGCGGCCACCAGCAGAGAGGGGAGTATTGCAGCGATGCCTCAACATCGGCATCGCTGATATACCATTAATATTGTTTGTATATTGTATTTTTGTAATATTGTATCCTATTGTAACAATGCAATGTTTTGTGGACCCAGGACATACTTGAAAACAAGAGAAATCGCAAATATCCATCCTGGTAAACTATTTTATAAATAAATAAATAAATAGAGATAACAGCCTATCTGGATTATATTTTGAACTGGAGAAACTTTCTAGAATTAACAAATCCAAACCCTCAATAAATATTTCAAAACAAATTGAAGAAATTAAAAATTGAGTCAATGATCAGTTAATAAAGGGAACAAATACAATCTTACAGAAATTGAAAACAACCTGATACTATAAGGGAAATAGGGCTGATAAACTTTTAACGTATACATTTTAAAAAATATATAAATCGAGAATGATTTCAAAAATTGTATATGAGAGAAAGGCATGTTTGTCCCCAGATATTATTTCTAAATTGTTTGAAAAATGTTATAAAGATTTATATAATATAAAGCCTTCTAAGTCAAATCTAGAAAATTAAATATATTTCCAAAATAAATCTTTAAATAAACAAACTAAAACTCAAATGGACATATAGGCCTTTTTAAAAAATCGTATAAAGAGGAATTGACCCCACATCGACTAGCTGCTTTTAACGAGTTTGCAGATAGTCATATTACCTAAAGATCTTACAAGAGGCAACATTGTTACCATACTAAAACCAGGTAAAAATCCAGAGGATGTTAGAAGTTATAGGCCAATTTCTCTTCTTAATGAAGATGTAAAGTTATATGCAGTGATGATAGCGTGCATGATGAAAACAGTCATAAAAGACCTGATACAAAAAGACCAGGTTGGCTTTGTGCCAGGACGATCTTCTTCGAGTCATACTCAAACACTTTCAAATATTTTTGAGGTAGCTAGAGAAAACAAAGAGATCTCTCTCTTGACCATGTCGCTGGATGCGGAGAAGGCTTCTCTGATATAATCTTTGATGCCATTATGGCTTTGTATCAAAATCCTTCTAGTAAAATATCAAATCATTGATTCACTTCTAACTGGTTTGACCAAACAAACGAAACCAGGCAAGGATGCCCGCTCTCACCATTGCTATCTGTTTTGTCTATTGAAATCCCTGCAATTAAAATTTGCAATAACCCCAAGATTACGGGCTTTGTGGAACATAAGAGCAATATCAAATAATATGCAAATGGTATTCTGATCATTATGGAAGATGCAGTTAATTCCACCATAGAGTTGATGAAGGTTATATAATTTATTTCTAAAATAATAATCTTTATTAAATTTTCAAAAATACAAAACATTATATCACATGAAAACCATTCATAATCACTGAACCCTGCATTTCCTTATATTGTTCCCTCAGTACAATATTTCATGTTCCCCTATTCTTTACATCATTATAGGGATATTTCAGTTGCCAATCATTCAACAAAGAACAGTAACATCAAAAACGAATAAATAATAAATAAATGTATAAAAATAAACAACATCCATTATCAACCTATACAAAATTATCTGTGTACATATGTTGCAATACACCAGTCTCTGTGGAGTAGAGAGAGAACCCATCATTCAAGTTAAGGTCATGCAGGGATTTTTCCCTTATTACTACCTTCCTCTTTTCTTCTTTGTGGCGAAACCAACCTCGCCACTGTGAACTGGAGAAGCCTGGTTGCTCGCCTGCTCCCTTTGGACTATGGCCCTGCAGGTTAAACTGTTTATTTCCCCTGCAGAAAGGCTTATTTGTGTTATCTGAGTGCCATTCATCTAATAATGTGCACTCAGATCCCAGCTATCTGGGGATATGTGAAATGTCTGTGTGTTATGTGTAAATGTGACTTTATGTATTTTAAAGTGTTTTGTGTATTTTTGCAACCATGTGCTTAATGGAGTCTTGTGTCTATCCTGGGAGATAATTAAATTATACTCAGGATAGAAGACTCTGAAACTGGTTTGGGCCAGAAAGCCAATAGCTTCATTTAGTCACAAAGGACTTTCCCTTAACTTTTGAACCCTGGTCTGATTCATGCCATTTTTTAATATGTTGTTCCCCTGAATGGATTGATTGTGAATATGTAATTTTATGTGAATGTGATGTATGGTTTTAGAGTTATGAAAGTTGGGTAGAAAGTATGTTTTAACTGTATGTGTAATTGAGTTTCCTCTCAGGATAAGGGGAAGGAATATGTGGGATGTAACTGTGATGTGATTGGTTGTTTTATACCTCCCTGTGTTTATTTTACTATGTTTGTGGATTGGGAATAAAGGGCTGTATGTGACGATTTGAGGAGTTCCTGTTTAACCCCTCAAAATTAAATTAATAGATCTCATTATTGGGGAAGGATTTATTGTATGCTGTTTGGTTGGCTACTTTAATTAAACCTATTATTTATGGTTCTATTCGGCTGTATACAACATTCATATGCTTGAGAGCATTCATATGCTCCTACGGTTCGGTGGTTGTGGTGTCTGCTGCAGTGCTTGGAGTCCTCAGGAAGCGCTAGGAGCATCCTTTAACGGAGGTACCCAGTCGGGGTGCCAGGCGATCCGTTACATTCTTCTTTTACCCTATTTTATCTTTTCGTTTATAGTGTTTCTATTTATTTTTTTGCCAATTATCTCATAATCCTTACTGCCAAGTTTTTATATTTGAAGGAGTTTTAGTTGATGACTTGATGAGTTGCATTTTAGAAGAGTTTTAGGAGGGGCATACTTGATTTTTCCAGTGTCTAGCTATGATAATTGTTGTGATGGATAGGACATATATCAATAATTTAAGCAGTTGATTTTTATTTTGAGGTAACTTTTGCAATAGTAACAGAGCCTCTGGTTTAAGATCAATGTCGTAGTTTCCTACTTACAAAAAAAATAAAAATTACGAACCTCCCACCATAGTGTTTCAATAGCAGGGCACTCCTACCAGTTGTGTAAAAAAATCTGCTTCTTGTCTACCACATTTCCAGCAAGCCGAGGATAAATTTGGGTAGATTTATTTTTTTATTTTTTGGGAGTATGGTGCCATCTATTTAGGAGTTTGTAATGGAGTTCGTATAAATTTACACAGTGGATATTTCTCTTAGTCATAATCATGGATTTAGTCCAATCTTTGATAGAAATTGTCACACCGAGGTCTTGTACCCATTTTCTTAGAGCTTTAGGGCTAATTTGTTTCTCCATATTTTTGAGGAGTTGGTTACACACTGAAATAATTTTTTTTGTGTCTTTCTTATTTATACTCTTTTCGCAGAAAAGACGGGCCTCTGCATCTAATTGAGTTCTCAAATGCATCGATAAATATGCATACATTTTAATATAGTTGGAAAATGATTTATTTGATAACTTAAACTTTGAGATCAACTCTTCAAAAGATAATATCTTATCCTCTTTCAAAATATCCTTTATCTTACTAATACCATTGGAAACCCATCTTGTCAAATCTACCTCATGCAATAAGTTACCCAAGGAATCTATTCTCATAGATTCCTACTCAGGATTCTTATCTGGTTTTACGATAGTAATTATGTTTCCTCTCAAAATATCTTTAGGAATAGACCACATTTTTGTAAATTCATTAAAGGCGGTCGTCAAGCGAGTAAGCTCTTCATTAGAAGTTTTCTAAAATAACCCCAGGAGACCGTCTGGGCCTGAAACTTTTTAAGCAATCCATTTTCCATTAGTTTTAGAAATGTCCCTGTTTGCGAATGGCATATTCAATCTATCCAATTGAAGACTAGTCAATTTTTTCAAAGTTCTATTTAAAAAAAATAGGGTTCCATATTAACTTTATAATTTATTGAATTATATAGTACTTTATAGTAAAAGCCTCAGCTATCTTCTCTGGGAATAAACAGATATTTCCTTTGCAATGTATTTTAGAAATAATTTTATTTTATTTATGTATATTTTTTAATTTAGATGTGAAGAGGCTATCTGCCCTGTTTCCTTTATATTACCAGTTAGTTTTCATTTCTCCAATATTCTATTAGTATTATTTATTAATAGTGATATCCCGAACGGTTCGCTGGTGAATAGTTCCCGGCGAACATAGTGTGTTCGCGTTCGCCACCGACGGCGAACATATGCGATGTTCGGTCCGCCCCCTATTAATTTACTAATACTAAGTAAAAATTACTTAGTATTAGTAAATTGTGCCCCTACTCGCAATACCGCGAGTAGGGGCATGTCTATTAAACAGTGAGCAGCCTGTGGCTGCTCATGTTTTAAAAAAAAAAGGTCCCCCCCCGGTGGGGGCCCTAAATACTAATAGGGGGGGACCTATTGTCCTCCCCCCGGCCCCCACCCCTTAGCGGTGGGTGGGGGCCCTAAAAATACCAATAAGGGGGGGACCTATTGTCCCCCCCCGGCCCCCACCCCTGAGCGGTGGGTGGGGGCCCTAAAATGAAAAATAAGGGGGGACCTATTGTCCCCCCCCGGCCCCCACCCCTGATCGGTGGGTGGGGGCCCTAAAATGAACAATAAGGGGGCCCCATAGTCACCTATTGTCCCCCCCGCTCCCACCCCTACACGGCGGGTGGGGGCCATGTTGATAATGATGGGTGGACCTAATGTCCCCCCGGCCCCCACCCCTGTGTGGTTGGTGGGGGCCATATTGATAATGAGGGGGGGGACCTACTGTTCCCCCCTGCCCCCACCCCTGCGCGGCGGGTGGGGGCCATATTGATAATGAGGGGGGGACCTACTGCCCCCCCCGGCCCCCACCCCTGCACGGCGGGTGGGGGCCAAATTGATAATGGGGGGGACCTACTGCCCCCCCCGGCCCCCACCCCTGGGCGGCGGGTGGGGGCCATAAAGATAATGAGGGGGGGGGACCTA
>CAKOES020000331.1:13413-31899 GCA_933207985.1 Pelobates cultripes
TTAAGGGGATATACATATATATATATATATATATATATATATATATATATATAATTTCATTTTTTAATATCAAAATACAGTCAGAATAAAATTACATATATGTATATATAATTTTTTAAAAATTATTTTTAGTTTTCTTTATTTATTTTTATTTATTATTTATTATTTAAAATATATATACCCAATATATATAGTTATTATATATATATATACACGTGTGTAATTTTACTATAAGTGTATTTTTATATTAATATTAGACATGTGCAATTCGTTTCGGTTCGAATTTGAATTCGGCCGAATTTCGGGACATTCGGACATTCGGGTACTTCCGAATTTCCGAATAGATGAATTGCCGAATTGCCGAATGGATGAAGTCCCGAATTTCCAAAATTACCGAAGTTCCGAAGGTGCCGAAGTTCCGAAGTGTCGAATTGCCGAAGTGCCGAAGTTCCGAAGCACAGTATTGCCTAGGAACTAATATATTTACCCAGTGGAAGAATGAAGAAAGTTACACTGTATACAATTTTAAATAAAAAGTATACAAACATAGCCAGGATTCTGGTCTTTCAGCCAAATTTACTAATACTAAGTAAAGATTACTTAGTATCAGTAAACAGGGCCAGACTGGGGATTCCAAAGCAGCCCTGGAAAAAAAATCTATGCCAGCCCCATAAGTCATTGCGCCATATATTGTCGCATGTAATATCTCCTGACGAAAGCTTGAGGGGATCAAGCTGAAACGTTGACCTTGTGTTGTTTTAGTGAAGGTAATAAAAGTTATATTTTATATTAGTCCTTGGAGTGCTATCTCTGGCAATATTTTATATATATATATATATATATATATATATCTTTTTCCAATATAAAATATTGGTCCTTTCAGAGTAAATTTTTTAATTATACAGTAAGCATACTCACATGCATACACAGACAATCTCACTGACACAAGCGGATTGATACACAGCCTCATACATAAGGTTATTGACATAAAAACACACGCTCACTCAGTAGCAGGCACACACACATACACACACACACACACAAGCAAGCGCGCGCACACACACAGCTTAATGTAGTGGTATTGGTGTCTATAGCCTGTCCCTGCAGGCTTTTCAATGTAAACACTGACTTTTAAGAGAAAAGGCAGTGTTTACATTGCTTCTTAGTGACAGACACTCAGACGGTCACTAGAGGTGCTTCCTGTGTCAGTGCGGATTGGCTGAGATCATCAAGCTTGATGATCTCAGCCGTAGAGGCAGGGCGAGGGGAGACCAGCATGACGTGGGAAAGTGAGTAAAAACACACATACACACACACACACACCATGACACACATAGACCGTGACACAGACACACACACCATGACACAGACAGACCGTGACACACAGACCACGACACAGAGAGACCGTGACACAGACACACACACACCGTGACAGACAGACACACATTACATGACACAGACAAACACACACACACACACCATGACACACACAGACCGTGACACACACAGACACACACACACAATGACAGACACACATTGCATGACACAGATGCACACACCATGACAGACAGTGACACACACACCATGACACAGACACACACACAATGACACAGACACACACACACACCCACCATGACAGACAGTGACACACACACCAGGACACAGAGACACAAACAATGACACAGACACACATTGCTGACACAGACAGACACACACACACACCATGACAGACAGACACACACACACCATGACAGACAGACAGACACACACACACAAATGAAACACACACACACACATACACAATTTCTACCTGTGGGGACTGGCGGCTGGCGGCTGCAGAGGGAGCTCCTTTGGCGGCCGCAGGGTTTGCTGGCTGTTCTTGCGGCCACATGGGGAGCTGGCTGTTGTGTCTCTGCTCCCCCTCCCCTGCGCGTCGCACAGTGAGACGGGAGACGGAATATGACGCCATATTCCGGCCCCGGTCTCATTAAGCGACGCGCAGGGGAGGGGGAGCAGAGACACAACAGCCAGCTCCCCCTGTGGCCGCAAGAACAGCCAGCAAACCCTGCGGCCTCAAAGGAGCTCCCTCTGCGGTCGCAGGGTTTGCTGGCTGCCCGGCCCCAGGTGCCGACGGCCCACCAGGAAATTTCCCGGTATCCCGGTGGGCCAGTCCGGCCCTGTCAGTAAATTATGCCCCTACTCGCTATACTGTCTATTAAAAAAAAAAAAGGTCCCCCCTCCCAAGCCCCCACCCATGCTGTGCGAGTAGGCGTTTCTAACCTGAAGGGGGGACCTATTGCCCCCCTGGCCCCCACCCCTGAACGGCGGGTGGGGGCCCTACAGTAAAAGAAGGGGGGACCTAATGTCCTCCACCCTGGGCCCAACCCTGAGCGGCGGGTGGGGGCCCTAAATACTAACAAGGGGGGGACCTAATGTCCTCCCTCCTGGCCCCCAACCCATAGCGGTGGGTGGGGGCCCTAAATACTAATAAGGGGCGTACCTAATGTCCTCCCCTCTGGCCCCCACCCCTGAGAGGTGGGTGGGGCCCCTAAATACTAATAAGGAGGGACCTAATGTCCTCCCCCTGGCCCCCACCCCTGAACGGCGGGTGGGGGCCCTACAGTAAAAGAAGGGGGGACCTAATGTCCTCCACCCTGGGCCCAACCCTGAGCGGCGGGTGGGGGCCCTAAATACTAACAAGGGGGGGACCTAATGTCCTCCCTCCTGGCCCCCAACCCATAGCGGTGGGTGGGGGCCCTAAATACTAATAAGGGGCGTACCTAATGTCCTCCCCTCTGGCCCCCACCCCTGAGAGGTGGGTGGGGCCCCTAAATACTAATAAGGAGGGACCTAATGTCCTCCCCCTGGCCCCCACCCCTGAACGGCGGGTGGGGGCCCTACAGTAAAAGAAGGGGGGACCTAATGTCCTCCACCCTGGGCCCAACCCTGAGCGGCGGGTGGGGGCCCTAAATAAAATGTTGCTCTCATGTGACTAGGGGTCCCCAAACCCCTAGTCACCCACTTCAAAAAAAATAAACCTCTACCTACCCTAAAAAATAATGAGAGGGGGGACCTTATCATTTGATGTCTTCTTTCTTCTAAAATCTTATTCCCAAAAAGGTCACAAAAGCCATACAACCTGGTAGGAAAGGGTATGTCAATGCAGACCATGGGCCCCACAAACCACCCCCCACACCATGCCACCACAACCACCCCCACACACCACCCCACACAGCCTGCACCTCCACACCCTGACCCACACAGCCTGCCCTCAAACAGCCTCATCCCAAGCTTCACATACCCATACCCTATCCCCCACACCCCGACACCACATGCCATCCTGCCCTCCCACAGCCATGCCCCCCACAAGCAACCCCCACACCATGCCCCACCAGCCACCCCACACTATGCCCCACAAACTGCCCCACAAACCACCCCCACACCATGATCCCACAAACTAGCCCCATGGCTTACATCCCCATACCATGCCCCCACAAACCACCCCTCACACCATGCCTCCACAAACCACCCCACACACCATGCCCCCACAATCCACCCCACACAGCCTGCCCCCCACACCCTGACCCACACGCCTGCCTCAAAACAGCCTGTTAACGAAAGCTTGCCCATACCCTATCCCCCACACTCTACACCATGCTAGCCCAAGCCTGCCCTCCCACAGCCTGCCCCCCCATGCCTGCTATCCCAAGCCTGCCCCACACACTCTGCTACCACACACCCTGTCCCCCACAGCCTGCTATCCCACACCCTGCACTCCCACACTGTCAACCCCCACAGCCTGCCTCCCAGACTGTCACCCTCACAGCCTGCCCCCACATCCTTCCTACACACTGTCCCCCATACTGTCACCTTCCTACATACTGCTCCCCCAACTGTCACCTTCCTACACACTGCCCCCCTATACTGTCATCTTCCTACACACTATGCCCCCCCTTCCAGCCCTCAGTTAAGAGGCAGGGAGAGGGGGGTAAGCCTGATTTAATTTAAACTGCTCACCCCTCCAGCACTTATCCAACACTACACAGACACTACTACATACGCAGACACTACTTCCACTACACATGCACTTTCACTACACAGACACTGCATCCATCACACAAACACTACATGCACTATACACACTACACAAAACACAGACACTGCATCCACTTCCACACACACAGACAATGTAGTCAACACACACATTGCATACAATACACACTACATCCATGACACAAAAACAGACAGCATCCTTGACACACATACACTGCATCCACTACAGACACATATAATGCATTCACTACACACACTGCATACACTACACACTGTGTCCACTACACAAACAGCCATTGCATTTACTACACACACTGCATAACATGATGGATGTTGGCGTGGCGTGCTTTTGGTGTGGGGCTCAGGGGCAAGCAGCATATTATCCTTGGACCCAGGCAGCACAATGTCTTGGGAATGGCCTGGCTCTGTTGCTATCACTTACATGCATAAACTAAAGTGCACAGCCATATGAACTTTCTTTGTCTCCCTACTTCTTAATATTCATAGAGCAGTTCAGTTCTTACAGAATTTATTGGTGAACTTTAGATTAATATATTTATTTATGGTGAAATATTGAAATATATTATCTTTGTTCTAATCAAATATTAATTTCAAAGTGCTCTTTGCAATCTCGTATTCTCAGAATGATGCAGGCATCTTGTATTTGACATGGTTGTACATTTTCTCTCTGCTTTTGATGACACTATTAGGTTTACTCACTAAAGTGAGAATTGGCAGGAAATTGAAATTTTAAATTCAAGGCCACAGTAACAACAGGTAACAGGAAGCATAGATGAATAGGATAATTTTCCCAATTCGGTTCTTTTGGCCTTAAATTTGAAATTCACTTTAAATTCTTGACAGTTATCACTTTAGTGTACAAAGCTTTAGAGACCTATGTTTAAAAAAGTCATTTGGCAATATGCTACTGGTGGAGCAGTCATGTTGGAAACTGATGGGGCAATGTGTTACTGCTAAAGATCCCCTACTTCTAAAATAAACACACTGTGCTGTAAGATGTGATTTAAAAGGAAATAAATAATTTATTTTCATCCAGGCTCCATTAGCAAAAGCTAGGGGAGATGTGACATGGGTTGCAACAGAAACAAAAGCAATTTAACTTATAAATGTCATTGAATTGAGCAGTGAGACTGCAGGGGCATGATTTATACACTCGTGTTCATTAAGGTAAAGGTGTTTTGGTCCTGAGAGAATGCCTTTAATAAATAAAACACATAAATCTCTCATATTGGACAATCATCACAGTCACACACTGTAATTTTATTTATTGTATGATAACTAACATTTGTTTTACATGTTTTCTTATTGAAATCATATATACTATTTGTTTGGTGTGCATATTGATAAAATTTCTGATTTTATGTTGAGTTTCTACTGTTGATCCCAAATTTTAGAACACATATACTCCCCAAATGCATTCTTGTAATTCTACTGAGAATCACAAGATATGGAGACTGTTGCATTTGGAACACAGACCATTTTTTGGGGGAAACACTTCGTATCATGTTTTTTTACATTTCCTCTGTCAGCACATATAACAAATTATTAGCAAAAAATAATTCCCATGCTTTGATGAGCGCTCGTACTCTTTTCTGTCGACCAGCACATTCTATAAATCTAAAAATACCAGATAATGTTACATTTTAGTTAAAACAAAATACACTAAATAAATAAAAAATGTTGGTTGCTAAAATTAATTGAACCCATATTTCGTAGCTAGGACACTGATATACCTTATTTATGCTTAACACTTCTGATCACTTCTATATTATAATTCTATTACCTGTTAAACAGCAAGAAAATATTGAAATTAGAAATTTTATTACAATTAATGATACCGTATTCATAATATTACATTGATCTTCTCTAAAAATTCAAGTTGTGATTTCCTTCATGTGCATTTTTTTTATGTTTTTCCTTTTTTCATGTAGACTGTTGCCGTGCATGATTGACAGGTGGCTGGCTCTGTGAATATTTTTTAAGGGTACTTATTATTATAAATATTTTTCCTCCATACACCTCACGGTGAATTCTGGTGGCTTCTTTTTTTTTCTAGCACACTGTCCAATTGGTTAAAAATCTTTCTCTGATAGACTGAAGCAGCTTGAGTTAACGCCTGAGCGCACAGCCAATTAGGCTCATTTGAAGTAGCAGAATTGCCTTCTTTGGTGTTAAAACCCCATGTCAAACATTGGGCCTAAGCTCATTTGTACTACAAAATGAGATTGACAGAGCAGCTGCAACAGGGGGCATGCCTGCTGGACGACTTAATTGTAGAGACTGAAGGGCCATCATGAACTGGCTTGTAGAGATTGTATCACCATGACTGCATTACAAATGCTCCTTATTAATAGTGATCTGTAATCAATGAGCTCAGACAGCCAGACCCGTTCACAAGATAGAAAAAAATGGAACGTCAAGACTTGGTTACGAAATGAAGTGATAATGTGTATAACTGACTGTCTTCTGTATTCATGCGAACATTTATTGGGCTGCATCTATGCAATAATAGAACTTTTGTTTTGGATATAATTAAATAAAAATGTTTGATGAAGTAAGCAAAACCTATGCATAAATAAAATTTTAATATGACCCAGTAAACTATAGATTTTGTTAAAGGACTGCATACAAAAAAATACAAATAATCAAACACGGTATGTTATATAAGACAAAAACAGTGCCAGCAATGTTCTTAAATGGCGTTTGTGGCTTGTGATAAAAAAGCAGTGACATTTTTTTTTTAATGTTTATCTTTAAATGCGACATTTTGTCTTGTTTATGTAGTCCTATATGTTTGCATTCATGAGTGTATAACTGTTTACTTGAAATAACATTCTCAATTTGAAAAAATCTGAAAATTATTTAATTATAGTCTATAACACCTTCAATAGCGTCTGTGACTAGAGTCATTTTGTTATAATTTTACAAAGTGAACAATGAAGACTGTAGAATTACATGATTTTGTGGATAATTTCTCTTCCTGACCTGTACCATTTGGCCTTTCTGGAGTCAGAATTATATTTTATATAGTGCTTATTGTAGAAGGAAGAATTTATCACTATAATCATTTCTCCTTTTGTATGGGAAACAATGCTTTTCTGAAATTAAAAAGTCACTTACAGTACATTAAACTATTATATAATATACAGCAACATAAACACTAATAAATGCAGACAACAAATTCTAGCTGCGCATTTTTTTTTATTATAAATGGGGACTTTTTCATTATAATAAACAGATGTGTAGTAGGTTTTCTCGCAATAGGATTCAGGCAGTTAAGTCCTGACAACTGTGAAAAGCCTGGTACATATATATTGTGTGTGTGTGTCTGGTTATTATATTTAGTGGTATACGAACACACATACATTGACACTGTAATACATTTGCATTTTAAAATGAAATTTTAATGACGAGCAAAACAAAACTTTGCTTTTATACATATCTATATATATATTAAAGCAAGGTTCATATTTAATGGAGCACGATAGAGTTAGGAACAGAAAACTGCATTCCACATGCTATAGTGTACCTATGTAATTACCTAGCTCTGCTCCTATTTCATAAGGTTAAAAATAAAACAAAAATAATCCACAACGCGTTTCATCAGATATAAAGGACTTTATTAAGTGGTCCCACTTGATAAAGCAATTTATTGTTGGTGACACATGTTGTGGATTATTTTTGCTCTATATTTAACCTATTTTCAATAAACTAATGTAGTTAATGTAACATTTGAATCAGTTTTTTTTAGATTTAATATTTTTTTTATTTTACTTATTTTTTTAAACTTCATCTGTTCCTCGATTACACTGAAGCACAACAAATTGGAATGTCTACCATATGATCCTCGGAGGGGAATGTACCAACAAAGTTGCCAAAATAGAAGAATTGTACTGCTCCAAAAAGTCAATGTTGAAGAATCTGTGAACCAGTTATATCTGTAGGCGTGGATAGTACTGCCTTATATCTGGAAATTTAAGCTTTAGTAAAAGCTCCATGCTTGTAAATGCAATTCCTATTTTAAGCAATTTAGTCACTTTATGTTAACAATATTGCACAAACAATGTTTTTTATCTTTACTTATTTCACTGTGACCCATAGGAGAGATCATACTTTCATTCATATCACTGGTGGGGATTGTAACACTGGCGGGGATTGTAACACTACAAGCTGTTACTACTGGAGCTTGCATGATTGCTCTAGTAAATGTGAGTCGGCACTTAACAATTATGTTGTACATTTTTCACTCTTTGTGTTACATACTACACTATCAATAAAAAGAGAGAGAGTAAGCACTAGATAACAAGACCCTTAATAAAACAGGATGAATAATAAAAAAGAGGGAAGGGTTGCGCCAAAGTCTAGTAACAATAAGAAACAGACCAAAAAGTCTAGGTGATAGTACAAAAACAGTTATGGCTGCATCAATAGAGTGAATAGTTAGAAATAAAGTCTCACTAAAGTAGCAGGATAAAATAGGGGTGCAATCCTCAGGAGCTGATCTATCTGGATGGTTAAATGGTTTATCTGTTACTTTTATATCTGTTCTGTTCCATATTCTTTGTTGTTTTATCTAAGCGCAACCTGTTTTCCTGTATCTTTTAATGATATTTTGCTTTGTTGGGACATAGAGGGGTCCCTAAACACAGTGTGTGCTGCCTTTGCATAATATCTTTAAGTACCTCTCAGCGCTTATCTATATTCATATATCTTGTGCCTTATTATTCATGCTTCTTCTTCTTGCATCATTGGAGATACATTTGATAGAACACACTATAGAAATTATCATTGACTTATATTTTGTTTGGTTTAGGCTTTATTTCTTTCAGCAATCTAAATGTCAACCCAAGGGTGCATAATTCATTGTTGTATTATTGAATATTGCCATTTAATGTAATTTGTGTAGTGTATATATGAATTGGCCACTTGGTAGAGGTCAAATGACAGAAGGGGTAATGTAAATTGTACAGGAATGTGAAAGGCGTCAGATGGTTTACAACATGGATTGATCCTTTGATTAATCAAAGGCTCTGCAAGGTGTGAAAGTCCACACGTGAGCCGCTTGTATGTCTAGTTCCAATGTAAACTAACTGACTTTGACCATATGGCCTTCTTAATTGATAGTTAATTTCTTTAATATGTTAATGGTCATTAGCCTTCAAGAAAAAACCTGAAGTTCCAGTATCATATCCAAAAGAAACATTAATACTTACCTACAGATTAATAATTAAACCTCATTTTTATCATATTTAGAATGGGACAAGCACAATCTTCTAATCAAGCCTAAACATGATTTGTGTAACTTAAGCCATTTGGGAAGGGATAGTGAGGTCCGCTATGTTGGGTCTAAAGTAAAAAGTGTGACATATCTATGGAATGGAAAAATGGTAACAAATTCATAGACACAATTATTATTTATGTGGCAAGTACAAAAAAGGAAATAGAGCCAAATGTTTCTTTTTGGATTGATGCTGGTCTGGAACACAAGGGGGTGGTCACTTATTGGTTCTGTAGGTACACCTTATCTCCACCTCTGGGCCAGGCTTGGTAATCCACAGGGTATACAGTTGCAAGAAAAAGTATGTGAACCCTTTGGAATTATATGGATTTCTGCACAAATTGGTCATAAAATGTGATCTGATCATCATCTAAGTCACAACAATAGACAATCACAGTCTGCTTAAACTAATAACACACAAAGAATGAAATGTTGCCATGTTTTTATTGAACACACCATGTAAACATTCACAGTGCAGGTGGAAAAAGTATGTGAACCCCTAGACTAATGACATCTCCAAGAGCTAATTGGAGTGAGATGTCAGCCAACTGGAGTCCAATCAATGAGATGATATTGGAGGTGTTCGTTACAGCTGCCCTATAAAAAACACACACCAGTTCTGGGTTTGCTTTTCACAAGAAGCATTGCCTGATGTGAATGATGCCTCGCACAAAAGAGCTCTCAGAAGACCTACGATTAAGAATTTTTCACTTGCATAAAGCTGGAAAGGGTTATAAAAGTATCTCCAAAAGTCTTGCTGTTCATCAGTCCACGATAAGACAAATTGTCTATAAATGGAGAAAGTTCAGCACTGCTGCTACTCTCCCTAGGAGTGGCCGTGCTGTAAAGATGACTGCAAGAGCACAGCGCAGACTGCTCAATCAGGTGAAGAAGAATCGTAGAGTGTCAGCTAAAGACTTACAAAAGTCACTGGCAAATGCTAACATCCCTGTTAGCGAATCTACAATACATAAAACACTAAACAAGAATGATTTCATGGGAGGATGCCACAGAGGAAGCCACTGCTGTCCAAACAAAACATTGCTGCACGTTTACAGTTTGCACAAGAGCACCTGGATGTTCCACAGCAGTACTGGCAAAATATTCTGTGGACAGATGAAACCAAAGTTGAGTTGTTTGGAAGAAACACACAACACTATGTGTGGCGAAAAAAAGGCACAGCACACCAACATCAAAACCTCATCCCAGCTGTGAAGTATGGTGGTGGGGGCATCATGGTTTGGGGCTGCTTTGCTGCGTCAGGGCCTGGACGGATTGCTATCATCGAAGGAAAAATGAATTCCCAAGTTTATCAAGACATTTTGCAGGAGAACTTAAGGCCATCTGTCTACCAGCTGAAGCTCAACAGAAGATGGGTGTTGCAACAGGACAATGACCCAAAGCATAGAAGTAAATCAACAACAGAATGGCTTAAACAGAAGAAAATACGCCTTCTGAAGTGGCCCAGTCAGAGTCCTGACCTCAACCCGATTGAGATGCTGTGGCATGACCTCAAGAAAGCGATTCACACCAGACATCCCAAGAATATTGCTGAAATGAAACAGTTCTGTAAAGAGGAATGGTCAAGAATTACTCCTGACCGTTGTGCACGTCTGATCTGCAACTACAGGAAACGTTTGGTTGAAGTTATTGCTGCCAAAGGAGGTTCAACCAGTTATTAAATCCAAGTGTTCACATACTTTTTCCACCTGCACTGTGAATGTTTACATGGTGTGTTCAATAAAAACATGGCAACATTTCATTCTTTGTGTGTTATTAGTTTAAGCAGACTGTGATTGTCTATTGTTGTGACTTAGATGATGATCAGATCACATTTTATGACCAATTTGTGCAGAAATCCATATCATTCCAAAAGGTTCACATACTTTTTCTTGCAAATGTATATCCAATGATATTGAAATGTGTATTGTACTTGCTTGGGGCCAAAACCTAATTTTGAGTGAGTCACTATGTTCCTTGCCAGAGACCCATTGGGCAGAAGTTTAACTTTGAAGACCTGTGTAAGTGATTAGGACTGTTAAAATGTTATTTTATCCTTTTTGTTTTTTATCTGTTGTTGGTGTAAATAATTTGTTTATCATCTATTTTTTGTATGCACTGTGACAATTTGTCTGGTAAAGAATCACGTTACCTGAAGAGACTAACTAATTTGTGTTTTTCAATTGCTTAAATATTGTGCTAAGTTGTATTTAGTGGGGTTTTATTATTACGTTATCTGGGGGATCAAGACACCCTATTTATAAATTGTCTTGGTGGTGGCAGCGTTAAAATAGTAATATTTATATTATTATGGTTAAGTATGGGTGGTGTTAAGGGGGATTTTTATCATTATTTCCGGTCTAGTGCAGAAATAGTGAAGCTTAACCCTTTCCCCACTACAACCAGGATGCGTTTGTGACACCTAAAACTTCTAGCATCCCTACAGCTCTCTGTGATACATGAAAATTAACACTAAAATGAAATGCAGTATCTGATTAAGTATTTGGTAAAGTTTACCTTTCTTAAAGGAACACTGTACTCATTATAACAACTTCACCTACAGTAGTGCCTACAGTAGTTCATCCTCTGTCCTAGCCTCCAAATTGATATTTTATTAATAAATAGAAGGTTTGGAAGTGCGGCTTCAAGCCATGCCTCCAAGGCCTCTGATACATTGGTACCATGACTTCATGCTTGTCATAAACCATTGTTGCATTCAGTGATTCTCTATGCCAAGAGAATCTTTGGTGGATCGCAGCAAGTGTAGTGCATCCACTTATGGTCCACAAGGAGCATTGGATTGGACCATCATCTTAGAGCATGCCTCCAGGAACTTCATGTGAGGAGGCGCACTACAGTGCACACTGGGGGTGGGTGCCTAAAAGTAACTAGACATATAAAGACTACAGCAGGTTTGTATTCCTAATGTTAGTGTGTCCCTCTAAAACATAAGAAATATATGGCTTGCATATGTTAAAGTGATGTGTATTTGTAATGATATACTACCAGTTTACGAAACATGCTTTCCCTCTTACATACAAATCACTTGTTGTTTTTTTTATTGATGGCCACAGAGACAAACAAATAAAGGTTATTGATTTTCCAAATCTGTTTTCAAAATTAATGTCAGGGCTATAACTCAAGGAGACACAGAATAAGAAACAAGTGTGCTTATTAATATATGTTCTACCTATAAAATATAATGCTTTCATATGTTTCTCTCTCTTCCTCCTTCTCTCTATCCTATCTGAACCTTTATCAAGAAGACAGTGGTTAAAACAATGCGCGAATATAAATAATAACTAACTTACCCACCTCTTCGCATTCCACAACATCATTGAGTGGAGTGAGGAAGTATTACCTCCTCTGGGATGGTCCAATCAAATACCCCTTGTATTGGGAACCTGATGCACATGCGCAGCAAGTGCATTGTATTTATTTATTGTTTTAATTCCTTATGTTTGATGTGCAAAGATACACCAAGGATATATTCAAAAACATCAATATAGTCATCAGGGGGAGTGGCCTGGCATCCATGGAAAGCTCCCGAGTTTCAGGTGTCTAGAAGCTTAAAATATTCAGTCTGCAAAGCACTTATAATGGTAAAATACGAGGAGAAGTCTCACTACGTCCTTTTTCCTGGCTAGGACCTCTACAATGAAAGTGCGGGAAGGCTGAAACCCTCCAAAAGATGGCGGCGAGCTCTGTTCCAGAGAAGGCTCACTCTCACCCCCAGCCTCCCCAGACTCGGTGCCAGATGAAAGACCCCTGACGGTGTTAAAATCTTCATAGATCTCTCTGACGAGACTCCAATTTTGGAAGAGCATGTCCCCGCTCACGACTACACTGCGGGCTCAAGGAATCAATTATAGATGGGGAAATCTGGCTAAACTTTTAATCCACTACAAGGATATCACTCACGGCGTGGCAACCCTTGAGGCTGGTATCATGAGACTCAAGAACTGGGGTCTGCCAACACCAGATGTCATACAAGAGAAACCTGCTAAGGTTCCCCGGATGTCCCCAGAGTGGACACTTACCTGAGACCTGAGATGTCCCTACTGTTCTCAGAACATGTAATGATTGTCCCCGATTAAGCTGGGTACCCTTCTATGATGGAATATTGTGTTTGTACTGAGTTTTACTCTTAGTTACTACACTGTGTTTAGAGAGTAACCGAGCTTAATGGAGCTCCTGTTCTAACTCCATACGCTATGTGTGACATTATTCTAGTTAAATTGCCTCTAGATCCAAGGCACTTAGCTGTACTTACCTCCCTGGCTCACCCTTTTTCTCCCAAGGGTCACATGCACACTGCAGTTGTTAGTTAGATGTTCATTAATCAAAATATATAAAAACAAACAAACAAAAAAAAACACAATAAATAAAACAACGTACAAAAAAAAAAAAAATAGAAAATAAATTATTTGACACATTCCAGTTAAAAGTTAGGGGAACATGGTGTCTTAATGACTTCTTACTTTTGGCCCCCGTCTTCGCATACACTATTAAAACAGAACTGCAAGAATATTTCACTATCAATACTAATAACGGAGTGCTTGACTTTGCAGTAGGTAAACTTAATAATAAAAGCCAACCAAATACAACTTAGCACAATATTTAAGGAATTGTAAAAATACTAACTAGTCTCTTCAGGTAACGTGATTCTTAACCAGACAAAGGCAGAAATTAATAAATACATGTTTAATCTGAGCACGAAATAGTCACAGTGCATACAAAATATAAATGAAAAACAAATTACCGTATATACTCGAGTATAAGCCGACCCGAATATAAGCCGAGGCCCCTAATTTTACCCCAAAAAACTGGGAAAACTTATTGACTCGAGTATAAGACTAGGGTGGGAAATGCAGCAGCTACTGGTAAATTTCTAAATAAAATTAGATCCTAAAAAAAATTATATTAATTGAATATTTATTTACAGTGTGTATATGATGAATGCAGTGTGTGTGTATGAATGCAGTGTGTGTATGAATGCAGTGTGTGCATAAGTGCAGTGTGTGTGTATGAATGCGCAGTGTGTGTATGAATGCAGTGTGTGTATGAATGCAGTGTTTGTGTACGAGTGCAGTGTGTGAATGAATGCAGTGTGTGTGTGTGTGTGTGTGATGCAGTGTTTGTGTATGAGTGCAGTGTGTGTATGAATGCAGTGTGTGTGTATGAATGCAGTGTGTGTGTGTGATGCAGTGTGTGTGTATGAATGCAGTGTTTGTGTATGAGTGCAGTGTGTGTATGAATGCAGTGTGTGTGTGTGATGCAGTGTGTGTGTATGAATGCAGTGTGTGTGTGAGTGCAGTGTGTGTGTGTGTGTGTTGCAGAGCCTTGGTGGGGGGGTGGGCATTTTTATAAAAAAAAAATGTTATTATTATTTTTTTTGTTTTTGTTATATTATTATTTTTTTAATAATTTTTTTATTATTATTTTTATTATTTTTTTTATTATTATTTATGTATTATTATTTTATTTATTTTGTTGTCCCCCCTCCCTGCTTGATACATGGCAGGGAGGGGGGCTCTCCTTCCCTGGTGGTCCAGTGGCATTGGCAGTTCAGTGGGGGGAGGAGGAGAGCTGGCAGAGCTGTTACTTACCTCTCCTGCAGCTCCTGTCCGCTCTCTCCTCCTCCGTGCCGGTCTGTGCAGCTCTTCTCTCAGCTCCCAGTGTAAGTCTCGCGAGAGCCGCACTATGACCCCGCGGCTCTCGCGAGACTTACACTGGGAGCTGATCGAGGTGCTGACCGGACCGGCGCGGAGGAGGAGAGAGCTGACAGGAGCTGCAGGAGAGGTAAGTAACAGCTCTGCCAGCCCCCAGTCTGTATTGTGGCAATGTAAGTTGCCATAATACACACAGTGACTCGAGTATAAGCCGAGTTGGGGTTTTTTTGTGCTGAAAAACTCGGCTTATACTCGAGTATATACGGTATTTACACCAACAACAGATAAAAACAAAAAGGATAAAATAAACAGTAAATAATTACTCACTTAGGTTTTCAAAGTAAACTTCTGCCCAGGGGGTCTCTGGCAAGGAAGGATGGTGACTCACTCAACATTAGATCTTGGCCCCAAGCAAGTACACCCTCACCCCTCCAAATCATTGGATATATATCTTGTGGATTATCAGGTCTTGCCCAGGGATGGAGTTAAGGCATACATATAGAAGTAATATGTGACCACCTCCTTTGTTCCAGACCAACATCAATCAAAATGGAAACATTTGGCTCTATCTTCTCTTATGTACCTGCCACAGAAATAATAATTGCATCTACAAATTTGTTATTATTTTCCCATCCCATAGACATGTCACATGCCCCACTCGCGATTCAATAGGACTGAGATCACAATTCCTGCCACACAGTTTAAGTTGTGCAACTCAGGTTTAGTCTTAAAATAAGGATTGGTCTTGTCCCATTACAAATATATAAAAAATTTGGCTTAATTATTAAGCTGTGGGTAAGTATTAATGTTTCTCTTAGATATGATACTGGAACACAAGGGTCTTGGTATGAAACCAATACCATTACCATATCAAAGGATTGACCTATCAATTAAGAGTTTCAGGCCATATGGTCAAAGTCAGTTATTTTACATTTAAACTAGACATGTAAGCGGCTCAAGTGTAAAATGTCTCACCTTGCAGGGCCTTTAATAGATCAAAAGGGCAATCCTTTTCACACCTTGCAGAAGCCCCTTTTGATTAAAAGAGCAATTTCTTTCTGCCATTTGTCCTCTACCCATGGGTCAAATAAATTATACACCCTTGCCATGACAGTTCTGATGGGGAGAAAATATCCGACTATCTGTCAAAAATACATCTCCCTCAAATTACACCATCCCATATCAGGGAGCTGCTACAGCACATATCTATTAATGAGGTCTTGACCGCTATCAAGGGGCTACCCCTGGCAAAAGTTCTAGCCCCCCACTTTCTAAAAGTGTACCAAGAGGGTACTGCTTTTGGCAACCTTCCACCTGAGATGCTACACGCTACAATTGTCAATAGCCCAAAATTTGACAAACCTCCCAATGTCTACAAATACTTTCGTCCCCATCTCCTTACTTAATACGGACGTAA
Source organism: Pelobates cultripes (assembly GCA_933207985.1). Lineage (NCBI taxonomy): Eukaryota > Metazoa > Chordata > Amphibia > Anura > Pelobatidae > Pelobates > Pelobates cultripes. Next base: position 29,855 of record CAKOES020000331.1, read on the forward strand.
AAATATATGCCAAAATACTAGCTAATAGATTTAGCTCTATACTACCATCCATAATAAAAGGTAACCAGACAGGGTTTGACCTGGGGAGACAGGGTATTGATAATACTTGCAAACTATCAATGATACTTGAGCAGCTTCGGGGGGCCAGCTGCGGCGGGCTTTTCTTGGCTGTAGATGCTGAAAAATCATTTGACCACCTCGGCTTGACCTTCCTGAGACAGACGTTGCTCAAATATGGGTTCCCTCCACAGGTAATTCAACAATTCTTTGCCTTGTACTTTGCCCCAACTGCCCAAGTTATGCAGGCAGGATTTCTTTCCAGACCCTTCAAGATTACTAATGGGACTAAACAGGGATATCCACTTTCCCCTCTGTTGTATGTCTTATCCCTGGAGCCTCTTTTATGCACTATAAGAGACCACCCCAATATACACGGGATTGAGGTGTGTGGACTCGAATACTAGATCAGCGAGTTCGCAGACAACATACTCCTCTATATCACCCATTCAAAAGAATCACTGCCCCCACTTATGCAATTAATCGAAGAATATGGCTTGCATTCATACTATTCCCTCAATGCCTCTAAGTCCTAAGCGATTAGCATGGGGCAACCTCTCCCTGAAATGAATAGCCTTTGAAACAGATACCCCTTTGAGTGGAGGAAAGACAATATTAAATACTTAGGATTGCTGTTTACTAAAAATACCACAGAATTGTATTCAGGGAACTATATCAGGGTCTGGAATGAATGCAAAATGATTCTTAATCAGTGGGTCCCACTACCTAACGTGGTTCGAGAGAATTGTTGCACTTAAGATGTCAGTACTGCCAAGTCCCTATAGTCCTTCATCAAAAATGTCCAAAAGGAAATAACAAGTTTCATATGGGCAGGCAATAGGTCTAGAGTCACAAGGAAACTGTTGCAAGCACAGACTAAAGCAGGAGGCTTGGCAGTCCCAGATGTTTGAACTTATTACTATGCTTCAATATTAGCCTCCATCTTACCACACTTTCTAGACAGACCTATACCCCAATGGGTGGCGATGGAATGAGAATTACTGCAACCATTTGATTTCCCCAGCACCATGTGGCTACCTAAAGCACTGAGACCATCATTGAAATCAGTACCAGCACAAATAGCACTAAGCATACACATATGGGACATGCATGGGTCCAAATTAAGCATCTTGAAACACATCTCTTTAGCGACTCACACCCTCGCCCTCCCGTATTGCATCCCCACTTTCCACGGTAGACCACGGCATGACAAGACCACTCCCAGGGTAGATTAGTGGACTCCCCTTTATTAATGGCCACTCATAGTCTTCTACCAACCTCACAGTTTTCACATATGCAGTTGAAATCCTTCTTAATTCGAGGAAAAGCAAAGGACCCCCCAAAGTCAACTGATAGGCAGGATATTACTACTTGATCTGTATCAATAAGCAAATGCAGCAAACCTGTACAGCTATCTCCATGCGTTACAAGATGTTGTTAGACTACCTCCCGTTCCCAAAATCTACACCTGCACAGCACTGGAATGATGACTTAGATTGCGTCATCTCTTTCCGCATCAGTGGAACACACTCTTTAGCATGACTAAGCAGCTTATTAAATCTGCTACCCTTCTGGAGCAGCAGCGGAAAATGATATACGCTGTCAGTATATGGTAAAAAAGCTGCACTTTTTTTATATTACTGGTTCAAAATGTTACATAATCAGATGTTTAGGGATAGAAGCATGTCAAATTGACATACTGAAAAACATAACTGTTTTAAAATAAGGAAAACAGAATGAGGTGTATCTAAATCATGATGCAAGATTTAAGCATCAACAAAATTCCATATAGCCACCAAATGGCCTACTACAGAGGCCAGATAAAGCCATTTGGTGGCTATCTGGAATTTTGTTGATGCTTAAATCTTGCATCATGATTTAGATACACCTCATTCTGTTTTCTTTATTCTTCATTTGGGGTTACCCCCCACCTTTCCTGTGTATCTAACTTGGCTCAATCTATTCGCTGTTTTTCACTTTGTACCAGG